>PVJH01008932.1:0-82124 GCA_004026705.1 Nesogale talazaci
CCTAGTGGGTTATGTGTTGGGCTGCTAACAGCAAGGTCAACCGTTGGAGGCCATCAGCCGGCTGCTCTGCAGGAGAACAATGGGGCTGTCTAGGTCAGGAAAGAGGTACAGTCTTGGAGATCCCAAGAAGCTGTTTTACTCTGCCCTGACTGGTCATTTGGAGTTGGATTCTACTTGGGGGCAGTGGTGTGGGTCCGTTCGGGCGGTAGTACCACCCTGGTGTGGGTTCGTTTGGAGTGATAGCACCCAACCTGGTAGGACAAAGTGGAACTACCCCCAGACATAGCATTTGCAAGGCTGCTCATCTTCATGGAGGCAGACTGCCCATGTCTTTCCCCCCCAAGGGGCAAGTGGGTTTGGATCACTGACCTTTGAGTTAGCAACCACTTGCTCCTTGAATTATAAAAATGTCCCAACATTTTGATATGGAAATGTTCGAACCTGCAGAAAATGTGAAAGAATTTTCTGAATGCGTTTCTAGGTAAATTGCAGACAACAAGGCCCATTCCCTTAGGTACGTACAAATGGCCTAGATGTCATCCAAAATAAAGTATTCCATTTTGGGCTGCTTTTTTGTTTACTTCTGAGATTATTTATTTACACTAAAATTAATATACCCGTTATAGGTGTACATCCTCTCCATTTGGACAAATGGAATATGAGTGAAAGATCTTCAAGAAGTTCTTGAGAAAGCTCCATTATCTTTTCGTTCCAGTTTTCCATGACCTTTTTTGAAGTTCCTTTGTAGGTTCTTATCACAGGCAGCCTTTCAGGACAGGGTAGACCTGCCCCTGTGTGTTTCAGAGCCTGTGACTCTTTGTGGGAGGAGAAAGACCATCTTTCTCCTGAGGAGGTGGCTGATGGTCTCAAACTCTGCTGACCTTTCAGAGTGCAGTGGAACAGGCACCCACTCTGCCGCCTTGACTAGATGGCAGCGAGTTTGAGTTTTTCTCTATGCCAGTGCGTCTGAGTATCATTGCCCTTTGTTGCATTACTTCGACCTTTTCCTCAACCAGCCACCTACTGTCATTTACCTGGCTCTGAGTCAAATGACCATAACTGCATCAGGTTTCTGAGGCTGTCAGTCTTGACTGGATAGCCTCTTCTTTCTCCCTCAGGGCAGCTGATGGGCTTGAACCACTGACCTTGCTGTTCACAGGACAACATTTTCACAACAGTGCCACAAGAGTTCCTCACAGTTTAGAGGAACAGTGCACAAGGCCTTTCACAGGATATTCCAGGCAGTCAGAGTTCATATTCTCTTTTCTCCCTCTCTCTCCCTCCCTTTCCCTCCCTCCCGCTATACCTCAAACCTCCTCATTCTGTTTTAAAATTCAAGCATTGCCCCTTTTCCATAGTGAACTCTTTGGAAATGTAAAAACGGAGGGTAAGAATATTTGCAAACTAAATTGCACTGTGATCCCCTATTTACCATATATATTTGAGTACAAGTTGACCTGAATATCAACTGAGGCATCTAAATTTACCACAAAAGCAGCTTTAAAAATGTGCTGAAAAACTTGGTTTATACAGAGTATATACAGTACATTACACCTCACTTATTTTATCTTTGGGCACTTGCAACCTCCACCCATTCCCCCCTGCCTCGGGCCTCTCTTACCCTAAAGTCCACTTGTTACTTTCTAATGCTTCCCAAACCTTCGATAAACTTATGATTCACACTACATACCTGTCTATAATTGTCTCACATTCTCCTGGAGGGAAGTGATGCATTATGGGAGTTAGGAAAACCCGGTCTTATTCCACACTTCCACCGAGAGAGTGCTTGGGTCAGACTATGAAGTTCGATGAAGGAAGTTATGACAGTCCAATATTTTTAGAAATCTCAAAATTTTATAGTGTCAGAAGCCAGCTCAGAGAAGTTAAGTCATTTCCCCAAGGTCACACTGCCAGTAAGTACTAAAGCCAGGGTTTGGACCTAGGCCAGTCTAATTCCAAGCCTCTATTCTTTCCCTTTCTCCAGATGGACCCTTGAGGCCCTAGTTCTTACACTAAGAAGGAAGTTGGCAAGGACTTCACAGTAAGAGAATCTCTGTTACTTTATGTAGTATAGTCATACATATTTTGGAGGTTGGCTGATGTGGAAAGGAACTGTAAGAACTCAGTTCTCATTATCCTGTTATGTATCTTTTCAGGGTGCTATATTGAAGGCATAAGACTTGCTGATTTTTTTAAACAGTAAGTTTAGAAAAATATTGGAAATTCTTCGTAAATGTAACCTATTCTACACTATGACTGTGTCATTTTGCTAACCATCTTAGTCCATGACCATAAGAGTACATAGCTCTTAAGCCAAGTATTTCTTCATAGAGGCGAAAATAATTTGTTATGACAAGAGGTCAAGACTGTTTCCAGAAAATGAGGGTAAATATCAGTATAGGTAGTTTTTTTCCAGTTATTTTTTTTTCATCTG
This sequence comes from Nesogale talazaci, assembly GCA_004026705.1. NCBI lineage: Eukaryota > Metazoa > Chordata > Mammalia > Afrosoricida > Tenrecidae > Nesogale > Nesogale talazaci. The sequence goes on from PVJH01008932.1 coordinate 2,435, forward strand.
AGGAATATTCACATAGAAAGAAGGTTAAATTTTTGTCGTTAGCTTACTAGATGGCACAGATGCATGAAATTTGCCTGGAAGTGCCTCGGAAAAAAGGCCTGGTGATCTATTTCTGAAAAATTAGAAATTTTCTGCACAGGGCACGGCTCCACACTGAAACACATGGGGTTGCCATGGGTCAGAACTGACTCCACTTGACAGCAATGGGTAATGGAAGTGGAAGAAAGGTTGTTATCAGAGAAGTTGGGGTGGAAGAGCAAAGACAAAGACGGAAATATCATGGAGGGCAAGGATGATACAATGTGGGAAAAAGTTACACAGGTGAAATAGAGAACAGTGACCAGAGATCAGAATTTAAAAGAGCTGAGGAGTGAAAACAGAAGTGGTCAGAAGAGGGACTGCCGGTCAGGCACAGAGCGGTGGCCAGATAAAGTGGTGGCGACAGCAGATAGCGTGATACGTTACACAACAAAACCCGAGGTCAAGGAGGTCCTTCCAACTCAGAATGACCCCACACAACAGAGCAGAACTGCCCCAGGGGGTTTCTGAGGAGGTACCTCTCTGTGATAGCAGATAGCCTCAGTGTGCTCCCTCTGAGTGGCTGGTGGGTTTGAAAGGCTGACGTTGCAGTTAGCAGCCCATCACTCAACCCGCTGAGCCACCAGGGCACCTTCTATGAGATGGCCAAGCGAAGGCTGGAAGCAATTAAGATGCACACGTATTAAACAAAACAATAAAAACATAAAATCAGCTGGAATGGTGGGTAGAATAAATAACATGAACTAAGAAGATATTTAACAAAGATTAGAAAACAGATGAAGTCATAATAAAAAGGGAAGTAATACAAAGCAGTAAATTAAAGAACAATTAAAACACAATAAGGATAGAAAATTAACAGGCTAAAATGACACTTAATAATTGTATTAATCGTGAATGCATCTTGACTTCTTTCCGTGTGCCGGCCACTTTAAATTCATTAACTGATTGGGTTTGCATTTATTAAAATAATTAGGACAGTTTAAACTGTTTAAGTGTGTGTGCGTGCATGCACGTGCGCACGCGCGCACGCGCGCTCTAGAAAAGGGGAGGGTGGAGAAGCCAGGCATCAGAACAACAGTCACCACAATGAGAAGAAATCTGAAGGTGTACCGAGTGGCTCTAAAGAGGCCAGTTCTCATCTCTGCCTAATGCCGTGACTGGTGGCTAAAAGCCCTCAGTGACTGGCATGGTACATTTCTTTCACTTCTTCACTAGCCCCACAGCCTCTGGAAGCACCCAACCTATGCTAGGGTCTCGGTGGGTGTCAGCTCTCTGTCCTTCTTTACCTAGTAAGCCTGGTCATTTCTATGAGGAAGCCACCCCCCCTTGCACCCCGGGCTACGCAGAGTCATGAGCAGAAGCGTCAGTGCCCCTACCGTTAGATAGCTTTGTGCTTAGAACCCACCCAGAGGTGCCTCTGAAGACAAGTCTGGCTTTCTGCTTCCAAAGAGTCTGTGTTTTACAAGCCCTGTGGCGTAATCTGTCTTCTGGCCAGCAGCCGGGGGTCAGAATCAAGTTCCTGGCACACAGCAGCTGCCACAGATCCTCACCAACATGGGAGGATTTGTATTTCTCCCATTCAGAGGGTCTTCCGTTCTTACAAGGCGATTCATGGCTTTGTGATCTTTTACCCCCCTTTTCATTGAACATAGCCCGGCTTCCACTTCTGGTGGTGCCATCTTTTATTCCTGGGCTGCTAACCACAAGGCCAGGTGTTCAAACCCACAGCCCCTCTGTGGCAAAAAAGGAAGGCCAGGTATTCCTCTGAAACCCAAAGGGGCAGTTGCACTCTCTCCTGTTGGGTTCTATGGGTCAGAATCAGCTCAGTGGCAGTGGTTGGGGGTGTCCAATTTTCACCTGTGGTTTTTACTCTGTGGTCTTCACAGACTTCCCGGTGAAGTCTCTTCCTTCTGCATATATTCGGACCAGCTAGCTGTTGCTCTTTGTCCTTCGTCATGGGCCAGCTTGTTTTCTCTATGGTCTTGAACTTGGCCAAAGGCTCACTCACTCACTCACTCACTCACTCCTTCAGCAAGCATTACTTTGCTCTTTATTATTAACCAGTAATTCTGTCTGACATGAAAGCAGCTCTCCACCTGTGGAAGCTGACTCTGGTGTTCAATTCAGTTGGAACCACTGTTTATGGGCAGGGGGCGACCACTCGTTAACAGTCTCTGTAAGCTAATGTTGACTTTTACAAAGACTTATGGCATCACTTGCACGCTCTATCTTCTCACAGAAGCACCCCAGGTCTCTCAGTTTGTCTTCTCAGACCTGTGCTGAGCCTTGCACTGCACTGTCCCATTGCCTTTAGGAGCCCTGAGCTCAAGAGCTGGTCAAGATCTTTCCAAATCCACCCAGCAAAGAGATGCCTCAGATGGAGTCTTCGTTCAGATAGAGTTCCTTTTTTTTTTTTTTTGCCCTGGTGGGAGTAGGAAGCCCAGCCTTGCTCCTAGAGAGCTGCTGCTAGATTTGAACCGTCAACCCCATGGGCTGCAGTCCTGCACACAACCACTGCGCCACCAAGGCTCAGTTCGTTCAGATGTTGTGTTTTCATGGTCCATGCCCCTTTTTGTCTATTATTTCCCTAAATATTGCAAGTTAATATTTTCATGTTGACAGTGCAGTCGGGGATATTTGCTCAAAGAAAATCTGACTGCGGATGTTTTTTGCTCTGTGTCAGCCTCATGTTTGGGGGAGGGAGATGTATGTGTGCAAAAGTTATGATCATATTACACATATCATCTTGTAACCTACTTAACTTACTAAGAATACATAGCAGACATGATCCTTATCATTAAATGTTCTTCTCAATCATAACTGTAAAGAAGTGCAGAGGAACTTATTGGAGAGAAAGTCGTCATTTATTTAATCATTCTCTACTGTGGAACATTTAAGCTACCTTCTGGGAGTTCCTGTGTGTTTGTTTTTATCAGTGTTAATCATGCTGTGGTTCACATCTCAGTGCAGTTCCTATGTTTCGTGTTTACTTGGTTACATTCTGAGAGATGGAATGCCTGGGCCAAAGGATAAGAAGGAGCTGAAGGCCACTGTAATAGGTGGTCAATTTTTCTACATGTTGATGGTTTATGTATATTCTCTATTAAGATGTTTAAGAATTTGTGGAGTCCACCCTGAGGTTCATCTGAAGGAAAGTCTGGAGATTTGCTTTTAAACATCAGCTGCGGAAAATGCCAGGCAGCAGCAGTCTGGTTCTGACACACACAGTGTTGCCATGAATAGCAATCATTTCACCCTCAGCTGACAAGTTTGTTGCCGTCACCCTTGGTCATACTGAATAGCCCCCAGATCCCCCACACCTGCCCCAGTCCAAAATTCGAACAGTTTTTCCCTCTGCTTGTTACCTAATTATAAGATGACATCTCATTTCTATTTCAGTACATTTTCTTGAAACGTCCATTTCACTGATGTTTATGAACTCTTTGCAGAAGCAGGGGACGATGCCAGCACACTCTGAGCCAATAGAGCATAGGTTCTCAAACTTATTTGGCCTCCTGTCCCCTTTTCAGGAAAAAACATTACTCAGCCCCCTGCACCCTACCCCTCCCTGTAACTAAAAACTTTTGTATGCTAGCCCATCATCCAGGGCAAAGCATAGTTGTCTGCTTTTGCAGACGCTCACCCCCCACTTTGTCCATCACTCCCCGGGGGGCACTAGTGCCCAGTTGGAAAACACTGGTGGAAAGTAACCCTGTTTCTGAATGGGGAAGGCTTCCTGAGGTTGAAGGAATTGGAGGGGAAATCTGCAGGATAAGAATGGGGCCGTCACTGTAGGAAAACTATAAAGAGATTGCTACTAAAATAAGTTTAAATGACCCTAGTGTTGATCTCAAAAATGGGAGGCAGGGGATGGTTAGTGGCATTAGCTCGGCATTCTGAATGGGTATGGCATTTTCTTTATTTCTAGGCTCTCAAAAGGCTCAACACAAAGCCCATTACTGTTGAGTGAGTTGGTTTTGACTTACAACAACCTGATTTGGGCTGTACTCTCTCTAGAAGCAGACCACCTGATCCTTTTACTGTGAGTTGGAATGCAGACCTTTTGCTGCACTGCTGAGCATTCACCCCCAGCCCATCACAAGAAGAGGATGACACAATAAGAGTCTAATCATTTTCTGAAACAACCCAGAAATAGACCCTTCATTCAGGAAGTCCTTGGAAAATTTACCAGACCCTCAGTATCACCCTAAGCATTGTGATTTGCCAAAGAATTTCCTAGCTTGTTGGTCATAGCCAGGTGAGAAAAGTACAAGCCATGTGTATTTGACAGCATTGAAACTTGGCTAGACTTAAGTCAAAGGGATGGTGTTTTCGTGGCTAGATGTTCTCCCTTGCTTCACATGCTTCTTTGGCTTCCTTGCATCTTTTCCTCCCTGAAAGGAAGCACAACCTTTGAACTTTTGACCACTCCCCTAACGCCTCTCCCCTTCCGGTTCCACAGTGAGAGAGCTACAGGAATCCCAGGAAGCTAGATTCCCAGTCCCAGGGCCATGGAAGCATACCGCTGCAGAGAATTCTGGGGCAATTTAAAGGGAAAGTCAAAATTAACCTCCTCTAACAGGATGAGCACCTCAGAATAAAGAGGGGTGCCACTGGCAGTCTCTAGCGTAGTATCAAATGGGTTTCGAATTTTTGATTCCACACAAATTTTAGCTCCTGCTTTCATTTGATTTGCTGTAAGAATTTCAGAACAGAAAACCCTATGAATTCATGAAGCACAGTGGATGCAGGCACCCCCTTCTAGCATATTCCCCTCAACATTCTCAACATTCCCCCTGACAGCTTCCCACCCTATCTGTCTCCCCCCCCCACACACACACACCCTCACACACACAACCCTTCTGTTCACTGTAATGACCCTGCAAACACTAAATGGCATTTGAGTGCATTAAGCAGCAAACCCTTCGGTGACATAGCAATTATGGCTCTGAAATAGATTTGGTGCGTCACGGAAGATAAGGGTTTTGAAAGTTTCTGTTGTGATTATAGCCTGTAACTCCCACAAATAATAGGCTTCAAAATAAGAGGCTGCCAACGGAGCCTTTGTGGCTTTGTCTCAGTGATGGCACGTAAATTGCTATTAATGTCCTAAGTGTACTTGAATATGCCAGTCTTGGGGATGTGAAGTTGGCTCGGTGTCTCTCTTTACTCGGCATGTCATTGTTGGTCTGATAATCTGGGGTAATTGCTGTCTCTCGGATGGTCAGAAAAGTGGAAGGGGCTTTCGCTTCCTGTGCAATGGGAAAGAGCATCGAGATTTACACTGAGGGCCAAGTGCACAGACAAGGATGTCTCCCAGCCACCCTGTGGGTGCTTCCCACCAGGTGCCCAGGTCCCCTGTGTGTGTGACCCGAGCTGTCAACAGTAGCCAGGTCAGAAAGGCCAAAGCCAAAGCCAGCATTATAAAAATGAAATGAACTGTCGGGGGCTATGGAGAATCGGCCAATCCAATCATTTATATGGAGAGTAAATGAAAACAAAACCTTTTGCTCTAGTTGTCTAGATTTGTCTATAAGAATAGATGTAGTTGACAGTTGTTTTGTACAGCTCCATGCCACTGCATTCTCTGTGTGTGTATGTATTCTTTACTATACATGGAGTACTTTCTGAATGTACATTCGTTGTGCATGCAGAGGATAAAGTATGTGGAAGCGAGGCTGTTTTGCGCACTGCCCTGATGTGTTCTGATGGGTATGGGGAGCATTAGTGGAGAGCATGTTTATTCAGATATAAGCAGAGTCCTCTACCCGAGACACCTCTTTTGGGAAGAACCAAGCTGAGCTCCGTTCTCTTTGCCAAGAGATCAAGATGGCCTTTGAAGACGTACATGAAATGAAAGACCAGTGTTTTCATTTTTGGCTCGTGGAGATATGTTTAACCCATGGGCACCATAAGTCTTGGAGCCTGAGAACCTTATTTATTCCTGGCCTATTGATAATTATAACAGAAATAAGAAAACAGCCTTCCTGAACCTGGAAGTGGACACCACTCTATTTCCTGTATGAGCTCCAGTGAGCTCCTGCACTGAAAACACTCTCTTAATCTCAGGTGCCTGTTAGGGCAGACGACTTAGAAAAGCAGGATACAGTGGAGTCAAAGTCAAGCTAGATCACAACAGTGACCCTGCTGTCATAGGGCGTGCTGCATGGCAAAGGTTTACTATCCCAATATGGTAGTGTTGCCACTGGACTTTGAACCAAGTGTGTCTTCGGTAATCATTAGGCATGTGCTAGTTAAGGCTAGAGATACTGACTTTTAATAACAGAGCTTATATTTATATCCATACCAAATGAGTAGAGATCATGTTCACCATCTTGCTCTATAGGGCTTGGGCAAAGCATTGTGGATGTAAGGAAAACCATAGCTAGAACTCCAAGAAGATGCCTTAATGGTGTCTCCTTAGAAGCAGAGCCTGAGAGAAGCAGTTTTTGAGTTGCTCAGAGCCGAGTTCGGAGATGGATTGTGGTTAAGAATAGAAGGAGTTAGCATTGCCTGAAAGACTTTTCGGAGGCCAGATGTGTGGTCCATAGGTTCTGGCAGCCTCATAGTACAGAGATTTGCTTGACGGCAAGCCAGAGAGCATGAGCATCAACCAGCAGTGCAGCTGGGCTCTGCCATGAGACACGGCATACCGTGCCGCTTGGAATGCACAAAAGGCAGTAGACGTTCCTATTGGATTCTTATGCTATCATTCAGAGCACAGGACTTCCTGGGAATGATGGGCACCCGTAGGCCAGTGCCCCTGTATTCTTAGAAGCATAGCACGAGTGTGGAGTGGCAGGGAAAGCATCCATGTCTCTACCTGTTCGACTCAAGTTCTTAATTGAACAGGCACAAGACCAGAAAGGAGCCTGGGTCTCGAACACCTTATTGTGGAGTGACTTACTGTCACCTGCAGGACAAACAGCAAAAACCATCACAGAGCCTGCAAGTCTTGGCCTGGCCCGTCTGCTCGGTTCACCACTTTGATCTTGCTCTACTCACCACCATGTTTCTTATCCAGCTTTCTGGCTGGCCTTTGTTTCATGTTGTGGACCTTTATGTAGTCTCTGTCTTCTGTTTGGAATATTGCTGGTTGCACTCCTGACTTGGCTGCCACTCCTAAAACCCAACCAAGTTTGGGGAGACCCTTGCTGTTTTCTCCAGTGCCTCCTGGAATCTGTGTCTGTTCTTAGGGTGATTCACTGAATGTGTATTTAGGAAGCACCGTGATTTTAAATACACTCATTCGCCTATGGGTGTATTCCAGTATTTAATACCGACCAAATATGCATTTTCAGATGTATGATTAGGTGATGACAACAAAGGATACCTTCTGGAGTTCACACAACCTATTAAGAGAACCAATAAAACCTGCCAATGGTTAAATGACAAAAGGAAGAGGCCAGCTCTCCTAGACTTGAGACAAGTGGGTGATGGCGGGAAAGAGGCGATTTGCTGGAAGAAGGCAATGCTGGAGACAGAGCTTGAAAGATGAGCTGGATTCCTGCACAAAGCAGGAAGCTTGTCACGTGGTGTCTCTGTTGCATAATCAGGAACGCCACTCTGGCAGCAGGGAAATGCGTCATTCCTTTGTCGCAAACAAACAAAAAAAAAAAACATCCTGGCAGTGAGGACAGCTGCTCTGAGCCAGGAGCAGCGGATTGCATTTTTGATCTTTCTGAAGATGGAGGCCATCACAGCAAGCTGTTGGGCTCTGGGGTCTGTGGTGGGAGCATGATGGGGGTGGGGGCTGGGGGGTGAGCTGATATGAGTCCCCAGGGACCCCTGAGCAGTAGCCATAAAGGCTCCCTCCCCGGGACAGGACTTTGGAATATGGACTCCGAGCCAGCAAACTGGAATGATCCAGGCACAGTTTTGATACTGGTAACCACATGGGCAGGTTGGCATTGGGGCGCTGGGGTTCTAGAGTAAGCTTCCTCATTCAGGAGCAGGTCAATCTCCATCTGGAAGGAAGAGAGAGCAGCTATGCCGAAGGGGGGCACATGCCGTGGTATATGGAAGGTAGGCGGCCTTGCAGGAGGAGGCAGAGGCAAAAATCAGAGCAGCAAACTCATTTCTGAGTTAACCGAGTTATTAAGCCAGTGATGTTTTCTTTGGGTTGAGAGTAGGCCTTTCCAGAGAGTGTCAGATTCAACCAGTGGCAATATTGCATGAGACTCACTTGACCCTAAAAAAATAAAATGAAAATAAAACCCCAAAGCCTTCACTCCTTATCTAACATTCCCATTCCACTGGGTGCCTTGTGTTTCATCTGGCAGCACTGTCCCCAGAGCCTAGGGTGGGAGCTTCAAGGACCCAGCCCTGGAAGAGGAAAGATGGGGATGGTGTGGGGCATCTCTCAGTAAGTGCTCGCTCGCTTGCTGCGTCATCATGGAGAAAGTGTAAGCATATCAGGGAGACACCCTTCTCCCTCTAGCTTGACGGGGAAGTGATGGCGCTAGCTGAGCTCCGCGCTATAAGGTGGCATCTCCCCCCTGGAGGGTCCATGGCTCTGTGTAAGTGTGTGTGTGCTGGAGGGCGGGAGAGAGGGAGAAACGCAGAGACATCCTTGTTTCTTTGTTGCTTCCTGGCCAGCCCCACCAGGACCTGGGTGATTGAGGGCCTGGAGCACGTACACCTCCTCCGTGCTGAAGGCACCTCTGGTAATGGCATCTGGCCCGTATGCAGATCTAGCTCCACTCGGTGCTGACATCAGCCGGTTTGTGGCACCTCAGCGTATTTCTGGGTTGCAAATGAGAGTTTCTTAGTGCCAGGCTTGCTTGGGCTGTCACATCAGGTGATGAATTCTCTGCATCAATGGTGTGCTGCCAGGTAAGCGCAGAGGAAGTGCGGGCAGGAGAAGAGAATGGGACAGGCAGATCGCAGCCTGTACGTGCTCTGGGCGCTGGCAGCGCCAGAGCTGTAACAGTGACTGCAGGTGGCACCTGTGCCCTTTCAAAGAGAATGGCAGAGCCCAGAGAAGTCAGGACCTCAGCTGCAATTGCGTGCTCTTGTGTTTTGTCAGGAGAGGCCATGTGGCCCGCGCCAGCCTCCTTGCCCCATTCTAAGCTCACAGTCAGCTCCCTACCTGCTCAGACTGGCGCATTGGCCTTGACCGTATATCAGGGAACAAGACCTGATGTGCATCAAATGCGGAACCAAACTCATTGAGGGGAGGGTATAAACCATCCATGGTTTTTGTGCCTGATTTTGAAAATCCAGATCTCCCCCACCCCTTTTTTGACCTTTAGGAAACCTGCATTTTGTCTAAATGTTCTCTGAGCTTCTCCACAAGTGAGGCGTGCGGCTGTGACCGCTGGCCGTTGGCTGGCTTCCGTGGTGGAATTGAAGGTTCAGCCGTGTCTCCTCATGTACACACCCGGCACACCCGGTCTCCCCGAGTGCTCACCGGGCGCAAACACATAGTCTCTCCCACTGGGGAGGTTTTCAGAGACAAAAAGAGCCCATTTGATTTTGCCTTGCTCAGCGCCCCAGCTGTGACCCATCCCTCGGAGGGGGGTGGGGTGGGGGGTGCCTACCAGCAGCGCTTCGAGATGTGCGCGTTTATGATAAAGGATGTCTGCTTTGTATCTGAGAGGCCAGGTGGGGGTGTGGGGGTGTCTGCGAGCAAGAGGAAAGCAAAATGCCGCATTGCCCATCCGACCCACCACCGGTCGTTAAGAGAGCATTTTTGTGACACCCTGCGCGCCCAGAGGTAAATAAACACGCAAAGGTGGAGTCGGGAAGGAAGGGCCCCCTGGGGTTAGTGTTTCCCAGGCTGGTGCAGCCTCTGAGTGCGGCACACGGAAGATGGAACAGCCGGGCTGAAACAGGAGGAGTGATTTACGCAATAACTGGTAGCCGGCAGTCGCCAACCTCACGGAGGTTTTAGCGTAAAGTGACCAGACATCCTGCTTTTTAACAATTTAACAACGTCCTGTGGCGTTTTAAAATTAAAATAATATTACAATATTATTTTTGCATTCTATGAACATTTTTGTTGCTCCATATAGACCAAATTTTTAATCACGAACCCTCCCCAACCCACCCCCGCCAGCACGCTTACAATCTGGTCACTTTATTTTAGAGGCCAGGGTGGTGGCCGGGGGTGTGCCACTGAATTCAGCGCCACTGCCCCACTCAAGAAATTTATTCTCTGGTTAGAGCAGCTTAACCTGGACGGTGCTGGTGTTCTGGAACTTGAACAGCCTAGGTGCTCATGGCCTACTGCCAACAGGAAGTGGATGGTTCCCCGGGAGAATGCTCACATCCAGTCCCACGTAAGGGATTTGGGTTCAACTCCCGGCTAATGCACTTCACGTGCAGCTGTCAGCAGACCGCGGAGGGGGGTGGGCCTTGATGTTGATGAGGTTTCAGCAGAGCACCCAGATTAAGATGGGCGGGAAGGATGGATGGATCCCCAAGGTCGGATCTGCAGCCATCATGGGCCTGGAGCAGCTCCTGGCAGCTTTTGGTTTCCTGTGGGTGCTGGGAATTCTAAGGAGTTGGGGGCTGAGGGAGGGTGTCTCCCATTGCTGTCTAGGATCAGAGGCTAGCACTCCCACTGTGCTCTGGCCTGTGCGGACTTGGGTCTGGAGCTGTGGCTTTAAATTTAACATGGTGACAGCCCTCAGCAAACTGAGAACACTGATGGGGAGGAAGTGTGTGTGTGTTTGTAAAAAGGGAGCTAATGAGATTTGAGGGGGGGGGGGTTGTCGAAGATTTGTGTCTCCATCAGGCCAACTGGCATAATTAAAATGCTGTTTTTAATATCAGCTTGAACTAATTCTCGTCTCTACCATCTATGAGGTCTCTGCCCTCTCTGACGTTTTGCGCACTGGTCAGAGAATGGAGACCGTTTTAGGGCAGAGGGAGGATGTCTGTTCTTGAGTTCTCTCTGCTCAGACATGGCTCAGGAGAGGCCTTTGGGGATCCTAGCGGGTCTGCCTGCTACTTCCTAAGGACACAGCACAGAGCTCATTTCTTTACTAATGACTTCACTTGGGGTACCCCTGCCTCTTATTTTGATGGAACTGCATCGCCTGGCTACAAGATCGTCATGGTGCTGATTCGTGAGCAGCATGGTAAAATGCCTTCAAACCCAGAGCTCGGGTGGCACAGGGGGCTAACCGCCTCATAAAGCCCCCTCTCCTGCTTCCTCCACACCTTTCCTGGTAGCAGGTGGAGTCTAAGACCCAACTTCCTTCCTCTTCAGCCTCTGCTTTCTGATAGCACCACAGTATCTAGTCACGGCACCGTTACAGCATCGACTCAAGGCCACCAGCTGCACCTTGGGTAAAGATGAGACTTTCCGCTCCCATAGCTGTGCAGTCACAGAGAATTTCCAGAGGGGTTACTGTGCGTCCACATGGACGTGGTGACAAAGGACTTTGTGATGGAACTCTGCTTCATGACACGGTGCCATCTGGTCCCTTAAAATCACTCACCAGTATGCTAGGCAAATCACACACACACACCTGCATTCATTCATTCACTCATCCTCTCTAGCTGTCTGTCTGGCTGGTAAACATACATATAGGAAAGTAATGGTGAGGGCAAACGGATACTGAAACCCTAAGAGGAATTCTCTCTTAGCAGCAGGTTAATATTTCTTGTTATGCCTTTTCTATTTCATAACTTACTTTTCTAATCAGAAACCAGCAAAGACATGGAAGGACTTTCTTGGGGGAAGATACCAACACTGTGGCCTTTCTCAGTCAATCTGAAAGTGACGCTAAGATATTATCCCCCCTGTGACAAACCTGCATGAAGAAATGGAATTGATGCCATGATTGATTCCGGCCACACAACAGTACTCTTACACCCCCTACCGACCCGCCGCCCTTCCCCCCTCCTCAAGGCATCTTCCATCCTTTTGTGACAAAAAGGAGAGTCCTCTAGTCTTGAGATCCTCCTTGTGCTCCCTCCAACCTCTCCTCACAAGCAACAGGGGGCAGTAAGGGGGCCTTTAAGGAGAACGGAAGTGGGAGGAATGACCTGCCTAGAGGAGGAGGTGGGAAGCTTGCATAGGCATTTATCTATTTAGGACCGGGGGTGGGGGTCCATTTCAGAGTTCCCCAGGACCACCTTTCAACCCGCTTGGAATACAGGTCTGTGATTTGCTGCTTCTTTGGGAGGGGTGAACAGAAAATTCTTTCTTGATGCTGAAATAGCTGGTGGGAGCTGCTTTGAGTAAAACCCTGGCTCTCCTGGGGAAATGACAGCGTGGCGTGCGGGATCCCGTGAAAAGCCATGACAAATGGAGGAAACAAGCAAAGACAGGGAGTCTGCTTCCAACGCAGGAGGCCCGCATTCCTTCCCAGCCGTCAACCTGGAAGCCCACTTTCTCTTGCCCCCTCTCAGGAGTGAGAGATGAGCAGGCACTCATGAGTACCAATGTCGTGCAGATAGTACAAAGACGTAGAAGCCATGTTCCTTCCCAAAAGGCACCTGGCCCATCTGCTTCCAAAAGCCCTGGCGATCAAAGGAGAGGAAAGCACGTTCAGGGAACGCATGGGCCAGGAGTGCCTACGCCTCGCCTTGTGCGACAGCAGATGTTATTTCCAGGGCTGGGGTAGATCAGCACCAAACAAAACCAGTGATTGGGGTAGGGAAGCATCCTTTTATTTCAGTGCTTTCAGACATTTAAACTTTCCTGAAGGAAGTCTCAGAGGAAATCATTCCTTCATTGTTTCTGTGGCAAGATGTGTTTGGAAACGTGCGGTCAGTTAAACAAATCCCTCTGACGGGTGCCACAGTTGGAGCGTGGTATTGCTCTTAGAAAACATCATCAAACTCATCCTTGCCCATCTCACCAGCTCCTGAGATGCATTCACTCAGCCGAGTCCTTGCCTCTTGGCCCCGTTGTTCCACCTGTTTCAGTCACGCGCATCCTCTTCTGTGCTGTTCCAGAGTTAGTTCTCAAGGTACCTTTTCCCAAAGGCTTTTCCTGAGGCTTCAACAGGAATACTGCCTGCTTTCAGACCTTCACCAACTCTATAACATGGCTATCAAGTTGATAACCTTGCTCTCCACCGTTTCCTACCATTTCCTACCATTTCCTAGATTCTGCCTGGAATGCTAGTCCATTCATGTCCTTGAATTAACCCTTTCCCTGAGGACAGGAACCTTGTCCACCATCACTGTACATACCCAAGAGCCTCCAGCATAAAGCCTTGCACAGACTGGGCACAGGGAGTCCCATCCCATTGACCTGCAGAGCATTCAGAGCTCGAGAAGACCTCACCTGTCATTGGGGTCCCCCTGGGGCTTCTTCAAGAAGGGAAGCCAAGGCCTACGAAGCCAAAGAGGCTTGGCTGGGGTCAACAGCTGGGTATTGGCACAATCCGTAGGAGAGCTCTGGTCTCTTGACTGGCAGGCAGCTGTCCCTTCACGACAGCACCTGCGATGAATGAAACGCAACATCAGTGGGAAGTAGGTACCCACTGTCCATAGGGGCGGGGTTACCGTGGCACCCAAAGGCTCCCTGGGAAGGCTGGAACGCCGCTGAGGGTGGTGGGAAGAATCCATCTGCCATGCTAGCTGCCCCTTCGATGAGTGCTACATCCTTTACACGCATTGCTCCGATGTCGTTGTCTGCTCGAGGCCACCGATCGCAGAGGACTGACTTCTCTCCCTTTTTCCCTTCTAGGCTAATGGAGGTTGGCAGGACGCTACTACCCCTTCATCAGTGACCTCCCCTACAGAAGGCCCTGGCAGTGTTCACTCTGATACCTCCAACTGATCTCTCCGCAATCGCATCCCGGCTGACCCGGTGCCCCTGTGGGGGCAGGGGCCGGAGGGAGGGTTGCTCTCCCAACGCTGAAGCGGTCAGACTGGAGGTCGAAGCAATCAGCAAACACAATAAGAGTCTCCTTCTCTTCTCTTCTTTGGGATGCTATTTCAGCCAATCTGGACACTTCTTTATACTCTCTCTTCCCCCCCACCCCCACCCCTTCCCCCATTTTTTTTCTGGGTAGAAGCCACCCCTCCCCTGTCTCCAGCTCTGAGCCCGGTTGCGATATCTTCCCCACCCCTTTCCCTTGGCCCTAGACTTCCTGGGTCCCTGTCCCCTCTTACATAACGGAAGGATATTTTCAACAATTAGAGGAATTTAAAGGGGAAAAACCATGACAACGAAAATAATAAACGTGTTTGTATGTTTTCCTACTGGTGGTTTGAGGAGCCCAATTTACCTCACTCGGTTCCCTCCCTCCCAGTTCTCACAGGCAGTCCCTCTGTTTCTCTTGTGACTCTCACTACCTCTTAGCAGACACATGCCACTCTGCCCTCCTCGCTCCTGGCCTCCCTTCCCATCTCACTCTTCCTCCGATCAGAACACTTCCCTCCTCTTCCTCCCTCAGCCCCATTCCTCTTTGGGGACTGCCCCAGCTGGACTTGTACAGTTGCCCCCCCATTTCCAGCCACCCCTTGGCTCCATGGATCCTCAGGCATGAAGGCAGACAGCTGAGGAGGACATGTGGGCAGACAGGGTCTCATCCCCACCGGCTTCTCCTCCTGCCACAGCTCCTGGCCGCAGAGGCAGTGATGGGAGACCACTCTGCTTTAGGAAGCCATGCCCAGCCCAGCCCCTCCTACCAAACCACGTCAGAGTGAGGCCTGGCAGCGAACATATCACTGTGCAGTAGGAAGTTCTTTGCCTGAAACGTGTCCACCCTCCCTTGGCACACACCCGTGTGCATGTCCACACATGCATACCCCCCCCCACACACACACATACACCCATACCCTCATGCACCTGGATGAAAATGAATATTCTTATGCCTTTCATTTTACCAAGCTCATCCACAGACCCTAGGCACGTACTGACAGCAGGACCGCTGACAATAGGCAGCGTGAGGTGGAGTCTCCCGGCAAGGGTCTACACTGAGCAGCATGTAGACTTGACTGTGCTGAGGGTGAGGTTTCTCGTGGACGCGCTTGCTGCTGCCCCCCTCTCTAGCCCACCGGCAGCCCCACACGGCACTGACGAGATGGAGGAGAGACTGGGTTTGTGTTTCATCTGATACAGAGCGTCGTGTGGCGCTGTGTTCGGGACGCCTGGCCTCTTGTTTGGGCAGACAGAGAGCGGTAGCAGCGTGGCTCAGGCCCTTTCTTAGGTGACTGTGGAGATTCAGGGGGCTTGGGAAAGGAAGAGGAGCTGTTTACCCTGAAACTTTCCCCGTGATAGGACTGCCCAGCTTCCAAAAACACCGCGTGCTAAAAAACTGAGTTCCACTGTCTTTTCAGCTTCCGCCCTTCTCAGTGGACTGTGCCAGGGATAAAGCGGGCTGTGCGGCCCCTTGGCTGAAGTGAGGGTGGCTTGCTCTCTTGAGCTGTAAGATGTGGCTTGGATCATCCGCAGGATTGTAGGAGACGGAGGAAATGTAGTTCATTCAGCCCCGGTCTGTAAATGTGAAGAGAAGGGAAGTCGTATCTTGGACATAAACAGATGACCCACAGATCGCGTGGGGGCAAGGAGTGGTTTTCCTCCTGGCACTGGGATGGCGTCAGAGGCCAGAAGGGTTAGTGTTGGTTTTCTGGTGTTTGATTCGTTGGGTTTCTTAGAACAGAGAAAGTTTTCCTCTTCTGCCCACTCCCCCAAAGGACCGGGTTCTCTTAGTTTGCACTTGAATCCGAAATGTGGCCTTCTAAGTCCTCGTTTCCTGTCAGCTTCACTCTGCTGGAGAGGCCTCCAGGTCAGGGACTGGGTTCTAAGTGGTGAGGAGGTGAGTCTGCTTACCTGGCTTGGCAATCGCCCAAGCACTGTGGCCATTTGTAGAAAGTGCTCCTGGATTGTGTGGCGAGAGAACAGCGCTATTGAGACACTCTGGCCATGTCTGTTTGAAAGAAACACAAGCGGGAAGAAGTTGATGAGATGGGATCATGCCTTGAATGCTGAGTGCTGGAAGGGCAGCGTCTACTAGCCCGTGCCAACCAGGAAAGGGTTGAGGTGAGAGGCCTCCCCAAGAGAGTAACCCCACCCCTCACTTGTGACCACTCTGCAGTGACTGGACCCAGTGAAGAGAGGTCTGTCTGGGGGGCAGAAATATAAGGGGGCTTCACACAGTTGGTAGAAACTTGGAATGTAGAGGCAGTAGAATTCTCCCATGAACTTTTCTTAGCCCTCTATAATATTGAAAGCACCTCTTGCGCTTGGCCAGAATTTAAAGACAAGACACGAAAAAGGTTCTGTTGGAAACAGGAAGGGTGGTTCCCGATTTGGATGGAAGGAGGCATTTTAGGGGAAATGGTGAGACAGAATCAGAGGCCTCCTGTCACCTGCACAAGCAGTGTCTCCCCCCCAGCTGTCTGCACTGGCCATCTCCTCTCAGTGTCTTTACCCCCAGCCCCCGTCGCCAACCTCCCATCCAAGCCCACTCTCGCTTCCAGCGTGGCAGCCACAACCCCAGGGCAGCAGGCCAGGCGCGCGCACACTAGCAGCAGAAAGATGGGACACAGCTGAGCCTTTGGAAGCACGGCTCCCTGTCACACCCTGCCCATCCGCAGGGTCCAGGATGTGCTCCAGGGGTCATTCCTGGAGGGTCTAAGGGAAGCAGGGGCACTCCATTTTCCCGGACAGCACATTTCCTGCCAGGAAATGGCACTAGACCTTAGGTTAGCCCACCTTGCCTCCTGTCACTGCCCCTGGCCCTGCCCCTGCCCTTTCCCCCTCCTCCCACAGGCCTGGCCTGAGGCTCCCTGCAGCGCTTCTTGCCAGGCGGCCCTCCCTTCCCACGGAATTTTCGGTTTGCTGTGGTGATGGTTCCCTCTCTTGCCAGTTGCCTTTTCACACACATCTCGTTTCCTCTTTCCTTCACCTTTTTTTATTTTTCTGCCCAGAAAAACCTGACTTCGATACCAAAAAAAGATGAAACTACAGAAACTCAAATTTAAAGAAAAAAACAAAAAACTTAAAAAAAATAACAAAAAAATACTCAACAATTCTTTCAGCTTTATTAACATTTTCCATTGTTTCTTGCGACTTGTGTCTCGTTCTTTGTAGTATTGATGATGAACATTTGATAATGAATGTTCTTGTATATTCAGATAAAGGAAGAAAAAAAACCAAAAAAGCGGTCTGAATTTAATAGTGTTTATAATAAAAATTTAAAAAATGACCCTCATAGCACGCAAAACAGGACGGGGGGCGGGGACTCCTCCCACCCTGCTTCCTTCTGTGACAATGCGCATCGTCCCTGCATTAGTTTCTCACACCCACCGAACTACCTATGTTCATCATTTCCCTCCTTTTTCTTTTTTATTTTCTTGCATTTGTGAATTAGTTCAAGAATGCTAGAAAAGTGTCGAGTTGTGCACATCCATTTCCTGTTTCACAATGTTTAAAAGTGACAGTAATTCATTTTGTAAATTTTAAAAAAGGTTGGAATAGTGAGCATAATAGGTACAACCTAACACATTCTTATGTTTATTAACCTTGAGACCCAGAAAGATATTCTTTTCCTTATTCCTACTCTTAAAAATACAAAAAAATAATAATCATGTTTTTGCTTTGTGTTACCTTTGGTTTGTTTGGGGGGGGACTATTATTTTTTTAATGGTCGGGATTATGGTCTTGCTGGTTTTTCCTTACGTATGTATACGAGGTGATGTGAAAAGATGACACTGGTGGACTACGTGGTTTTCCTGGTTCTCCTTTGCTTCCAAATTCAATTGACTTCAAAATCACAGGAAAGTCTGGGCGGGGATGGGGGGGGTGGAGTGTTGCATTCTGCAGCTTCATTTCCCCCAAGTGGGACACGCCTCATAAAATGAGTGGGGACTCGGGGTCCCCTTTTAACCATTTAAAAATCTATTGTATATATAAGAGATTCTCCCATATCATGGGGAAGGATTTTGCCTTTGTTGAATCTGAATATCTCCACAAGAGGTTTTGTACGACCCTGATTAATAACCACAGTCCTTAAGACCTCTTCCAACCAGAAAGCATTTTTTTTTTTTTTTTGGCCAGATGGCAGTGTATTGGTCACCACTGGCTAAGGCAAGATCCTGGGAACAGCCCCTGGGATCTTCGGAGTCCCGATTTGGGTGAAAGCAATTTCCACGTGATTCCTGAGGTGTCATTTGAATGCTGAGTCCAATTGGGAGCCTTCAGGACATACACACACACACACACACACACACACACACACACACACACACCCCTCTGACTGATGGCCTGTTCAGGAAGTTGCTTGAAAGCAGGTTGGGAGACTGGTTTTTTGGTGATGTTTTTATTAGCTCTGGAGGCCACAGGGGGTGGGAAGACAAAGCAGGGTTATTTGGGAGAAGCATTTTTCCCCTTCACCTCTTTAACTTGGTCCATTCCGATGTGTTCAGGCACGAGGCAGAACTTAAGCCAGACAAAAAGTGAAGGAAGGTCACAGAATTTTGGAGCAAAGCTAGGAAGGGTCTTCCCCACCCCCACCCCCTCCATGTGAATGTTCTGGGGGGATGTGTTGTCAGAAAATCGTGATGAGCTTTTCACGTCACCTTTGGGTTTCACTCCCCAGCTTCAAGCTGTCTGGAACCTTTTATTGTGTGTAAACATTTTTTTTCCCTTTTGTTAAAACATTCGATGTGTTGCCCCCTTTCTGTCTGTGACTTCCTTTCCTTTCCTTTGGCTTTGAAACATTTCTTCATTATTTTGAAATGCTTTTCTTCGGTGGTTGGTTGTTTCCCCCCTCCCCCCACCCCATTTCTTATTATTCAGAGTATAAATCTGCGAAGCTCTGCTCTGTTTTGGTTTGGGAAGTTTAAGCTTTTCCGCTTCTGTGAGACCACAGGCTTCTGTCCCTTTTGATTCCACCTGAACTTTTGTGTTCTCTAAATGATACTAACACGGTGTAGGTTTTACAGTCTCCTAATTTGTACTGGTAATGCATATTCCAAATAAATAGTTTCTTTTGTTGCAAAAATGTATATAGACTTGTATTTTGTGTAAATTTCTTCTGTACATGCTGATACTGTGTCTCCCTAACTCCCAGCCTCCCCCCTTCCCCCAAACCCAAACTGTTCCTTAGTTAGGGTGGATAATTGTATAAAATGTGACCCTAATCATTTTTGGTCTGCAGATCACATCACTGGGTCAAAAGACCTCATGAGTTACTTATGTCATTGAGCACAAGAGAAGGGAGGACAGGAAGGAGGGGGAGGGACAGAGAAAGGGTCTCACACCGGTGTACATTAGCTGTCAAGACTGCAGTGATAAAATAGAATACCGTCTCTCTGCATGCCTGCGACTCCACCAAGCACTAGATAAGACAAGTATTAGACATCTTAAGTTCTTAGTCATGAGTGTTTACCCAGGGGTTCACCTTGTCTCCTCTTTGTCTGCTAGTCATAAGGAAAATGGTGATGCCCAACAACTGTGTCAGCAGAAGGAGGAGAGTTTACAACTCAGACCTCTAGGTCCTTGGAAGTGCGCTAGATGCAGCGCCTGTACATCTGCACCCCTCCCATCTGCTAGCTCCACCAGCCCAGGCTAGCATCTTTTTGTTGACACGCCCAGTGAGCCTCTGCCTTATGGGGCTATAGTCTGTTAGATAGTTGGATGTCACAGAGAATATGGACTGGAGTTCTGCTCCACATTTCCACACTCAGCCTTTCAGAAGATGTGGCCCGACTTTGTGCATCGTGTCTCTTTGGCGACATTGTGTGCAGGGTAGTCACGTCTTCATGTGGTGACTCTCTCTGGAGGCTGTCTGCTCTGAGGAGGCTGTCCAGGAGGCCTGGGTTGAAAGCAGGGACACCAGTCACTCATCCCTTGATCCATCTTGTGATTCCATCTAACAAACTAGATCAAAGGACTTGAAAAACCCAGTGGGGATTAAAGTACCACTTCTTAGGGTGTCCAATGACTTAAAAAAACACAAGGTTGGGCTGAGCCCCAGTGGCATAGTGGTTGTGCACAGGACTGCGGCCCACTGGGTTGGAGGTTCAAATCCAGCAGCAAGGTTGGGCCTCCTACTCCCATCACCAGAGGGCAGTGATGCCCTACAAACCAGACAAACAAACACAAGGTTGTCTTCTAATCCTGGTTTGGGGAACATACCTCAGACAAGAGGCCCCAATAGTACCTTGTCACAGGTAGACTTTGGATCCTATTTATGGAAGATCTGGATACACAAGGCAAATTCGGTTTCCTAGTTGTGTAATTTGGAACTAGCCTACCTCCCTAATGTATGCTTATAATAAACCTAAACTGTACTAAGGAGCAGGCCAAAAATGTATATAATGACCACACACGGCTCTCAAGTCTCTTTCTCACTCCCACAGGAGCCAATGGCCCTTGTCAGTGAGTGGCCCTTCTTGACGCAGTAATTAGGGGCCCAGTTCTCATCTATTTTGTAGCTGTGCCATCCTCCAGTAGCCTGAAGTCCTCCACATCTAGTGGGCAGAAAAGGGAGGTCACGAAGCCCCACCTACTTCATGAAACCGTTGACTAAGAACAGGCACACTGACCTTCACTCAAAGCCCCAGGGTGAGCCCAAGTTCTGTGGTCACATCTAAAGAGCAGAGCTGGGAGGGAGGGGCTTAGAAAAAGAACCACAGGCTTAGAAGTCACTGCCTGACAGTCATTTCACCCAAGAGAAGATGTCTGTGTCCCTCCTAGTGACTTTAAAGGGACTCGCAGACAAAGGACAAGCGTAGGCGGCCTTCTCAATGCACCAGAAATTCATCCATGAAAACATGGCCTGTGAACCTCCCACCCTGGGCTTCTTTACTGGGAAGGGAGGGAGGTGCATCCAAGAGGGTCAGAGGTACTCCCTGTTTCCCTCTCAAGCATGAGGGAAGAGAAATTCTCTTCTTTTTTGACACTGGGAGTGGGAAACACATTTTCCTCAAGAGTCTCCAAATTCTGTTCTCTAAACTGAGTGGCATGGCATGGTCGTCAGGGAAGGAGGTCATCGGTGTGGTCCCACCTCCTGGTCCCACCACCAGGAAGCATCTCTTCTTGATGCCTTAAAGGTCATGTCCAGTGGCCAACAGCCACTTGGCAGGGAGATGCCTGGGAGATGCCCAAAGCCCCAAATCCTGACATTTAATATGCTCAAGATTACAGGAGCCTCCCTATGTTATCTTGAGGAGCATCCACCACCTTCCCATTAAGAAACAGACCTCAGTCAGTTAATTCTGACTCAGACGTAACATGGTAACTCCTTTTCAGACAGCTACTTGGTACCCTTAATGGCTTCCATGCAGGAACATCCCCCGTGGAGGGGGACTCAAAGACCAGGCCCCAGGCCTCATTTGGCCTATGTTTCAAAGAGGGGCATATAACAGTGGCCTGATGAGCCGAGCCCTCTGGGATACAAATCAAGCAGGGCAACTGTTGGCCCCTGAGGCCGGCCTTAGGCAGACCACCCAGGCCTGCCTGCACTCAGGCAGTACAGAGGTGTGAAGGATGATTGGCAGGGTGAGAAATACCAGGGCCACATGGCTGGGAGAACAATTATGTTCACATATACACCAGGGACCCATAAGGATAGTTCAACTCTTATTCCCAGGCACCTCCAAAGAGATCAAAGGGCCCCCTCATTACCTTCTGGTTTACACCGTATCCTGAACACAAAACTACTTTTCTCCCACAATGCCTGGCCAAATTGTCTGGTGTCACTCCCCAGAGTTCTCATCGTGGACTTCTTGAGAGCATAGAATGTCTCAAGGGCTGCAGTGCCAACAGTACATCCAAATATTCATCTCATGGATTTGTACCCGGAGAGAAATCCATACTCGAAAGAAAATTCAGAGAAAGTGAAGTCTACATAGCCTACCCTCATGGATTGCCTCTTATGGTATATACTCACTCCCAGAGACAGGCTCTCACTTCCAGATACCTCCCCTCAGAGCCCCCTCAAACCCAGAGCTGCCTACTCCCAGACCCCCACCACTCCCAGAGCCCCTCTCTCCCTGGCCAGCAGCAGAGGCTTCTTTTACCAGAATAAGCATAGCTCTTTAGGCACCCCTACAGTTCATTACCACCAACCTCAGAGATCTTGCAAAGTCAGAGAAATCGTGGCTGTCAAGTTGATGGCGACCCATAAAACCTCCCTAAGTCTTCCTAAGAGTAGAATGCCTCATCTTGAACAGCTAGCAGTCCAACACTAAACCCAGTATGTCATTGGATGTTTCAAGACCTGTCCCCTTCCAATTAAGCCCCCTCTTAGACAGTATTTGAAAAGAGATCCCCGCACGCCTCTTACCTTCATAATCTCCAAAATAAAAGACTTCTCCAGTAAAAAATTCCTCACTTCCCGGCAGAGACCGTGTGACTGTCACTAATGCCTAGCCTTCGTAGAGAGCTGGGTAGCTGAAGGGTAACCAGAAAAGAGGACACATGGCAAAGTAAGAACAACCATATTCTGATTTTCCCAAAGTCCGCAGATTAGCATCCACTGTACAGCTAAGACAATGAACCATTCATCACGAGGCTCATTTTGGGGTCCGCTTGCTTCCTATGTCCTGGGGGAAACAATCCAATCTCTGAGTCCCACCTCCTCTCCTGGAGATATGACCTTTCACATATTCACGTCTTTGAGCAAAATTCAGAAACCTTCAGCAGGCTTTACCAGCAGCTCCCTTCTGCTGTGGTAGATATCTGCATAGTTAAGGTGCATGTGCATTTCCAGTTCCCTATAAGCCTCTCTCCCCCAACCTCCTTCTGTCCCACTCTGGCTTTCCTTCCTGGAGATTCTGAAACTCAGGACCCACCTCTGAGCAGCCTCCCCCTGACACCGCTCTCCAATTTCTGAAGGAATGTTTCAGGAGGCCGGCCCCCTCTCGCCCAAGCCTCCTCTTCCCTCAGCCTTGGAGATGCTCAAGCTCCAGGAATGACTACTGCTTCCACATGGGCAATAACAGTCCTCCGGCTTCTCCTTGGGATACATGTGCCTTAAACGTTTCTTTCCTACCATTCTTTGTCTGGCTACCACTCTCTTCTTCCTTTTAAGCAGAGCCAGGGGAGCTTAACTGTCCGGAGGCAGCACGTTTGGCTGGTGGCACCTGCCCTGTTTATCTCATGGAGAGTTCACGCTCTTTGCAGTTGGGCATGCGATTTTCTAGGATGCAGTGCTGGTTGCCCTTCAAGGTCACCACTGGCTCAGAGTACCCATGTGCACCAGAGAACAAACGTTGTCTACCCTACACCCTGGTGATCCAGTTGGGATTCCATCGACTGGTTTTTCAGAAGTACATCGTCAGGTCTTTCTTAGTCCGGAAGCCCCACTGAAGCCTGTTTTGCATTAGAGCTACAAAAATGGAGCCCGTGCCTCTCCCAGAAACCATTGCCAGTGAGCAGATTCCATCTCCTACCAACCCGAGAAGACAAAACAGAACTTTCCCAATGGGTTTACAAGGCTGTCATTATCAAAGCTTTCTCCCACTGAGCCGCTGGGCAGGGGGGGGGGGTCCCCACCATCACCACCACCTTGGGTTTTCAGCTGAGCGCTTGGCCACGATACCCGGTGAACAAGAGAAGGAGACAGGACCCCGCCCCTGCGGCACTCACTCAGCGGGTTGCCAAGTTGAGACCAGCGTGGCCGTCCTGGTGTGGGCTCATCGCACGGAGGGTTTCCCTCAGTTTCATGGACCCTCTTCTTTAGCAAGGATGAACTCCTTTTCCGGGGACTGCCCCTTCTGCTACCAGGCTCAACGTACGTGAGCGGGTCTCTTCCTTGAGCTGTCTTCTGGCAGCTCACGGGAGAGTCCTTGTCCGCGCCTGACCCCAGAGTTCAAGTGCATCGACGCGTCTTCCATCTTCCTTGTTTACTGCGTAGCTTTCCCATGCAGACGAGTTGAGGCACAGCACCAGGGCTGGGAGCAGGCGCACCTTAGTCCTCAGGACGACCACTTTGCTTTCTCAAACACTTTAAAGCGGCCTCTGGCCTTACATTTGCCCGCTTCGAGATTTCGTTTGCGTTCTTCTGCTGCTGCTTTCCTGGGTGCTGACACTATATCTGGGTAAAATGGAATTATTTGAGAGTCTGATATTTGCTCATCGTTCATTTCTTAAGCGTCTAAGTGAGAGGATCTCTGTGTTCTCTCTGCTGAGATGGAATCCACACAAAGAGGGGTAGGGACTGGGGGTGGGTGGGTTAGCATTCTACTATATCGGATCGGTCTGAGCCCACCATCTAGCGGGGTGGGGCGGGGGGAACGAACCGGTCTCCTTTGGGGACGTTTGCAGCCTGGGAGACCTTCTAGAACAGTTCTATGCAGTACTAGAGGGTTGGTGTGAACCAGAACCCACATGAAGGCAGGAGGTTTGAGTCATGCGTACAGCAGACTGTCGCTTGTGGTTTTCCTCACTGAGTGCTGCTGTCCTTTATGCTTCCCACAGGCCAGGCAGTGTCATCCGTATTCGGCAGGTTGTCAGTGAGGCTTCCTCCTGTCCTGATGCTACCTTTGTTGTGTCATGCAGCTTCTGATATTATTCATGGAGCTTGCAGTTCGATTAAGACTAGCGAGAGGCTCCAACTCAGACGCGCGCCTGAAGGCAGGTGTGGCAAGTGTCGGGGGCACAACTTGAGGAATCATGCCAAGGAGACGTTCCTATGTGCCGTCACAGAGCCAGATGGGAGGAAATCATCCAGCAATTTAAAAACTAATGATTATAGGCAATCGTTTCCATAGCTACCCCTCTGCACAGACTCTTCTGGATTCCGAAACCTCTGGTAAACCCCTTCTCTTCTAACAGCTGCCTCTTGGCCTGTGGATCCATTTCACATGGACACAGTGAAGGGTTCTGGACTCCTTGGTCTTCTCACATGGAACCTATCCATAGACCAAGAGATGGTCATTATAACAGAGCAAGGGGACACTGCATGGCTGATCATTAGGAAAAACTCCTCACACGCTGACATAGAGTGTAAAAGATCTGGACCTCTTCAAAGCATCCATCCTTAAGGCAAATCCTCCCCAGCTTGGACAACAGTCCGCAGGAGGCTTCTTCCCCTCACAGCCCTGAGGCTAAATGCAAGCCATTGCCCTGACAGGTTTTGTTCTCTCCTTCAGTAACTTTCCCTTAAAGCCCGTCTTTCAGAACATGTGATGTATCTGGTTCCCTATACACTCTACTTATTATGTTGGCATTCTCTAAGAATGCTTGAAGTGTTTTACTAGACTTTCTGTATTCTTCCTGCTCAAATGTGTCAATGTGCCCACTTAGCGAACCCTTTTGGGGCCTTCAAAGGAGTTTCTCCAGTTGCATATGTCCTCTGGCTCCCCAGCTAACTGCTGCTTGAAGAGGGAGATTCTTAGATCTTTTGGTGAGAAGAATGCATCCAGCTTGCTCTCTGAGAGTCTTAAAACCAGGCTATATAGGCTTAAGTTTGCATTCCACTACTTACTAGCTATGTGACCTGGGATAAATTGTTTAATCTTTCTGTGCCTCTGTTTTATCGCTTATAAGATGGAGCTAGCACTAGTACCTACTTCATAGGGTTGTGGAGGCCAGTAAGTGTACTGCACTTAGTGCTGGGCACACTAGTGATGCTAACCACGTGGTTCTGGTTAATGCAATTCTTCTGGTATCAAGCTTTGAGTACACCTCTCTCTCCAAAGGAACAGCAATGAACATACCCTCCTCTTTTCTGGTTTCTTGGATATGTTCTGATTCCTATGGAGACGCATCAGTCTAGCCTGTGCTCTAAGATCTGGCCCTTCCTGAAGGTCTTGCAGGCTTCACATCAACATAATGTGTTTGCATCTCACTGCTCATTCACTTTTCCACTGCTCCTAAACAGATGCTGTATCCTTGAAAATTTCACATGAACTCTGATTCACGGAAACCTAGCGTTCTAAAGACACACCTTTTAGATATCTCTTTTAGGGTTCAGGTTTGTGAACAGTGTCACCGAGAGGTTTCTCTATCACAATCCAAGAATAGGTGCCATCTCTCATAAGCAAGTGTGTTAGTCCGGGTAGACTAGAGGAACAAATTTCATAGATGCACATATGGACATAAGGGTATGATTTATATATTAGAGAAAGAGGACATTAAGAAAGCCTCCTAATCCAGTGAAGTACAAAGTCATAAGTCCGATATTAACCCATATGCCTGAAATCAGTCTATAAAGTCTCCTTCCGACTCACGAAGTCACAGGTCAGTGGATGCAGAATCCTGGCGCTGGCAGGGGTCTCCCCATGGCTCCTCTCTTCTAGGACTCAGGGTCCATCAACCGCATGCCGCTCCAGCTTCAGAGGTCTGACTCCATCAGGGCACAGCCATGTGGTCTCTCCGCTGGCTCCTCCAACTTCTCGGAGGCTGCCATCTTGTCTTTTCCGTGATTCATTGTCTCAAACTAACTCCCAACAACTGGGGAAGATAGTTTCTCATCTTCACGAGGGAAATATC
Organism: Nesogale talazaci; assembly: GCA_004026705.1. NCBI lineage: Eukaryota > Metazoa > Chordata > Mammalia > Afrosoricida > Tenrecidae > Nesogale > Nesogale talazaci. Next base: position 28,833 of record PVJH01008932.1, read on the forward strand.
GCGAGATTTCCCAGAAGTCTCAGGAGAAAGCCATGCCCACATAGAGGCCTCATTGGCTATTCAATGGCTAGTTTAACAGGCTAGACTCCATCCCTACATTTCAATCAAAATTAACATAAGCACATGACTGCCACAGCAAGAGTCTCCATTCCTCTGCTTGTTCACTAATAAAATGGCTTCTCTCTCTCTCTCTCTCTCTCTCTCTCTCTCTCTCTCTCTCTCTCTCACACACACACACACACACACACACACACACACACACACACATATGCACACACTGTGGGTGAGCACACATCTAAGTTTCTGAAATGCACCAACCAAAAGCAAAGCCAAAGCCACTGCCATGCAGTCATTTCTCAGAAATTCACAGCTCCCATGGAAGCCAATCAGCAAGCCTGTAGTACGACTCTCCAGGCCCTCTCACATTTCTTCCACAGATCTCATGGTGTCATCTAAGAGAGAACATGAATTGGACCTAACAGAGGCAGTATGGCCACCTGAGCCCTGGTGGTTCAATGATTAAGCTTGGCTGCTAATCAAAAAGGCAGAGGTTTGAACCCCTGGAGACAAAACTTGGAGATCAGCTCCCCTAAAGATAGGAATGCCTATGAGACAGTTTGATTCTCACATGCAGGGACGTTATGAGTCAGAATTGACTTAATGGCACACAGAAGCAACACAGCACACTTAGTTTGGGCAGGAAAGGAAACTATGTGTTTATGGGTGAGCAGGTGGACAGATAGATGAAAAGTAGCAAACAACCATATAGTTTAACCAAATTTGTGCCATCTTATTCAATCCTGCTAGACAGCCCCAGAGTTCATCTTAAGAATGTTTTGAATTCTTTAAGAAAGTCATGAACTTGATGGTCAGAAGTGAGGTTGGCAGCATCAGTCTGGGACAAACCTGAGGCTAATGCTCCCTTTGCACCCTGGCTCCACCCCCCACCCCCAGGGTTCTTTCTCAGCTTCTCACAAGCAAGATGTGGGAGGTCTCACCTGGAGGAGAAAGGGTGTGTTAGACCATGACAGGTTCTCCAAAGGCAAGTCTTTGGTTTAGTCTCAAGTCTTCTGGGTCAAGCTAACTGACTGTTTCACAGTGTCCAGAGTCTTACCATTGAACATAGTTCCAAAAATAGCAGAATAGGAGTTGAATATTTTTACTAACAACTGAAGAGGTATGTGTTAGTCCGGGTAGACTAGAGGAACAAATTTCATAAACACACATATAGATATAAGGAAATGGTTTATATATAAGAGAAATAGGACATTACAAAGGCATCCCAATCCAGTTCAGTACAAAGTCATAAGTTTGATATTAACCTATATACCTGATATCAGTCTATAAAGTCTCCTTCTGACTCATGAAGTCACAGGTCAGTGAGTGCAGAATCCCGGCGCTGGCAGGGGTCTCCACATGGCTCCTCGCTTCCAGGGCTCAGGGTCCATCAACAGCAGAAGCAACTCATTGCTGGCAGAGGTCTCCATGTGGCCGCCCCAGCTTCAGAGGTCTGGCTCCATCAGGGCAAAGCTGTGTGGTCTCTCCGCTGGCTCCTCCAGCTTCTCAGATGCTGCCATCTTGTCTTGTTCATAATTCATTGTCTCTCAGACTAACTCCCAAGAACTGGGGAGGTAGCTTCTCCACTTCATGAGGGAAATATCACAAGATTCCCCAGACGTATCAGGAGAAATCCATGCCCACACAGATGCATCATTGGCTACTAAATGACTATCTCCAGATTAACAGGTTAGACTCCACCCCTACATTTCAATCATAAAATTAACGTAAGCACATGACTGCCTCAAGGTACCCAGGTATTCTTCAGATTCAGGGCTCTGGTAAGCTTATTCGAGCATGGAGCAGACCTCTTTCACTCAACTCAACTTGAAGACAGAGACCCTTCTGTGCAAGACTGCCCTGGATTGAGTCACACCTATGAGAGGCCAGACTAGTGGACAGAGACCCTTCAGGAGCCCTGATTGGCCTGCTTGGTCATCCCCAGACACTGTCCCAGGGAACAGGAGACCGGAGCCTCATCAATAGTATTAACCATCCATCCTTTGTACTCCTGTATATTCCGGCTCAGTCACTTCATCTGGAACTTTTAGTAATTAGAAACCATCTCTTCTGTTTGTGGGGCTGCCACTTTGCCTCTGTGTATGTCTCTGCCCTCCTCAGGTAATCTGAGCTTCCTTTTCCTGAGACATTTCTTGGCAATGCCAACATCGTCTCTGTGCAGTAGCAAAATCACCATGGAGGATTCTGAGTCTGCTGAGCCACTCTCTTAGGGCTCTGTTGCATGAGCCATCAAGGACAGCTGCGAAGGAGGTTTGTATCTCCCAATAATCAGGCATGTCCTCAGCACCTCCTGTGATCCAGACAGTGCTCTGTAACTCGGGAGAAACTTTGCTTCTGTCGGGACTTTCATTGGGTTCACTCACTGGGCCTGATCTCTGGGTCCTTGCTGAACATCCTCAGCAGTTTACAGACTTGAGCAAGAATTTAAAATTATGTCATCCATTAGCTAAACCAGAAGGAAACTGAATTAAACTGGACTCATGGGAACAGATGTGGATAAGAAAGAGAGAGAGAGAGAACCTGTGGTATTGGATCACATTAAGCAACTAATCCCATCAAAGAGTAGAACAAAAGGAAGCCCAAGAAAGCTGTGGAGGAACTGTTATGACTTGATTACTTCATAGCTTCTGGCCACAACGAAAGGAAGAAGGAGACTCGGCAAGAGTGCTGACACACAGAAACATTAATGTGGGATAGAAAAGCTCCCCAGGCCTGGTGTGCAGTTACTCTACTTTCTCCAGTCACACAGGAACTTAACTCCACCCAATGCATCAAATGTTTATTGACAGCTGCCTGCTGGGACTACACTAGTGAACAAGATCACTAGATCTATTAGCAATTGATTTCTTTAAAACTGCTCGATGTAATTTCGGGTTGCTCTGTAGAGGTGAAAAGGCAAGGCTGGTTTGATAGACACCCTACAGGGTAGAACAGATCTCTCTCTATCTCTCTCTTTCTCTTTCTCAGATTTTAAAAAATGTTTACAGGTGTGGAAAGCCTCATCTTTCTCTCTAGGAGAAGCAGATGACTTTGAACCGTTAACCTCAGAGTTAGCAGCCCAAGTCATAATCCACTACTCCACCAAGCCTCCTTAGATAAGAAGTACTCTATGTTCTGACCATCATTAGTTCCTCTTTTGGTATATTCCTGTAGGCTCAAATAAAACCTGTTGCCTTCAGCTCCATCTGTAGAAATGCCCAGCTCATCCCTTTCTTGTTGTCTGTGCTCACGATGCCGCCATATGCCCACCACCTAAAACAAGGGTCCTTGACACACCTGCGTGTACCTACACCTTTTTCAATCAGGAGTTCCCATCTTATATGAAGACTTCCTTCCTCCTAGGCATCTATCTTTTCTCTAAACTCTTCCAGTGGCTATGTAGCTGTGCCTGCCTTGAAACTGCTACTAAATGTCTTTTCACCCTCCAAAGCCAACTAGCAGTCAAAGATTGAGGTCTCTCTCACATGCAGAATGAAGCACCGTGTATATTGAACTTTTTTTTAAGGAAGCAAAAAAAAGAAGTGAGAGAAGATGGTAAATAGGTAGGGAGGAAGAAAACAGGATAAGGGAGAGAACAGGGAAATAGGAAGAAAAGAAATAGTGGAGGGAAAAGAAAATAATGGGAAACGAGGTAGGAGGAAGTTAAAAAGTTAAGAGAGGGGAAGAAATGGGAGAGAAGGAAAAGAAGGACGACTGATAAGAAATGTTAAAAGACAGCAGAGGGCAGAAAAGGAGAGGAAAAGATGGAAGCTATTCCAGGGAGACATCACGTCTTTTCCTCCTGCAGTGAAAATATCAGCTTAGGTGCCCTGCACTGAAGGCTCCAAAAAGACTGTGGAAGAAAAGCAGGTCTTGGAGAGGGCAGAGAACCTGGATGAACACCAGCTTCAATGATCTAACCTAGCCAAAGTCACCTACATCCAATTCACTTGAACTCATAGTGACTTTACAGGACAGAGTAAGACTGCCCTTTGGGGTTCCCAAGTCTGTAAATCACTGTAAATCATAACCAAAAGCCTCATTTTCCTCCCATGTGGTGGCTGATGGGTTTGAAATACTGACCTTGAATAATGCATGAGGTCAGCAGGGGTCCCAGTGATCTCACAGTTTTGTTCTAAAGCAATTCTACTTGCCTCACTTCTATCAAATATGTAATTTATTTAAAGAATCCCCCTTTTTTAAAAGATAAAACTTGGTGGGGAGGAGGGCAGTGCTGTTGTGAATTAAAAGAGTGATTTGGAAGAATACCTGGAAAGGCAATTTCTCACAAAGAACTGGAGGAAGGAAGGGTACAACTTTGGGGATATCACAGCATATGGATCTAGGAAGAAGGAACAGTCTGTGCAGAGACCTTAAGCAGCCTGGTGTGATTGGATGTGTGTGAGAGAGAGAGTGAGAGGGAGAGGGAACCGGGGGGCAGACAGAGAGAGAGATTGATTATTAGGTGATGTAGTCATCAGAAAACTAATGGTGTAAGGGGCAGAGGAGAGAGGCAGACTACACCTAGTGCTGAGAGTCATTTGAGAGTTCGGGACCAAGGTCTGACATGATATGACTTAATTTTTCACAGTCTAACTCAGGCAGCAGGGCTGTGGATGGATCACAATGAGGCTGAATAGGGAGACCAGGAGAAGGGGATTTCCATATTGGGGACTAGAAATGATATTGACTTGAACTCAAAGAAAGCCCGTTTACAAGTAATGTCTATTGGTCTTCACTGAAACTTACGTTAGTGCAGTTTTTTCCCTAAAGACTTTCTCTCTGCAGGAACATCTCATATTTCAAGACCCAGGGCCAATGCAACCCCTCCCCTGAGGTCCCCACAAGGCTTCCTGCACGATCATGTATTATTTTCCCACACTGGTAACAGGCATCACATTGTAATACACTTACCTTTATTCTTTTTAAGAAATCATTTTATTGGGAGTGTGTACAAAATCTTATCACAATCCATACATCCATCCATTGTGTCAAGCACATTTGTACATTTGTTGCCATCATCATTTTCAAACCATTTTCTTTCTACTTGTGCCCCTGATATCAGCTCCTCATTTCCCCCCTCCCTCCCTCCCTCATGAACACTTGATAACTTACCAATTTTATCTTTTCTTGGCACACAATGACCGAGGTCTTATATGTAGATCATTGTGATTGGTTCCCCCATTCTCCCCCACCTTTTTCGTTAACCTCTTGGTATCGGTACTCTCATTCTTGGTCCTAAAGGGTGTATCTGTTCTGGAGTCCCTGTGTTTTCCGCTCTTATCTGTACCAGTCGGTGTTAATCAACCCAGGGACAAGAGAACAACAAGTGATCTAAAATCAATGGCAAGGAGGGTGTAGGAGACCTGGTAGGACTTGACCAAGGGCAATGTAATCAAAAGGAATTACTGAAACCCAAATGAAAGCTGAGCATGATAGTGGAACAAGAAGAAAGTAAAAGGAAATAGAGACAAGATCTAGGAGGAAAAGGGCATTTATAGAGGCCTAAATATGACTATTTACATACATAAATTTATTTATATGTGAAAATGGGGAAATAGATCTATGTACATATATTTATAGGTTTAGTATTAAGGTTGCAGATGGACATTGGGCTTCTACTCAAGTACTCCCTCAATACAAGAACAGTTCTATTAACCTGGCATTCGATGATGCTCACCTTCCTGACCCAATCACTGAAGACAAAGTGGGTGCATAAGCAAATGTGATAAAGCTGATGATATTCAGCTATCAAAATATATAGTATCTAGGGTCTTAAAGGCTTCATGTAAAAGAAGCGGCCATCTAGCTGAGAAGCAACAAAGTCCACATGGAAGAAGCACACCAGCCTGTGTGGTCGTGAAGTGTTGATAGATAAAAAAAGTCATGTCATTGTGAATGAGTGGGAGTGTGGAATGAAAACTCAAAGCTCATCTGTAGACAATTGGACATCTTCTTACAGAAGGGTTGCGGGGAGGAGACAAGCCCGTAAGGGTGCAGTGTAATAACGATGAAACATACAACTTCCTCTAATTCTTTAATTCTTCCCCCCACCCCACAGTTATGATCCCAGTTTTACCTTTTGTCTTATCCCTTCCTGCTAACACAAGGAAACTTCGATATCAGCTCAGTTCACAAAACCTTGAAGAGCACCTACTACAGTATTCTAGCCACTGAGCTGGTGGATGAAACGACAAATGAGATTCCATCCCAATTGCAATCTAGGGTGGGAGGAGATTGGATGATATTTCCATATTTAATATGGAGTTGTCAAATGAACAATGATAAAGAGTAAAGAAAACAAACGAGAAGCCAATGCACCGCGGGTAGAAATATGATGTCATTATTTGCAGTGGTGTTTGAGGCAGCATACTGAAGAGTCTGTGGCATAGCCCTGACCATTTCCACAGTCTGTGGTGCTCCCTGGACAGGTGCCCAGAGGCTTTCCTTGCAGAGAACTCCAGATCTTGTTCAAGCGAGGGAGGGGGAGACCCTGTGAAGCAGACTAGGAAGTGGAGAGTGAGAAATGATTAAAGGTGCTGGTCATGGATGCATTTATTTTTTTCCTGTAGAAGTGTTGCTGATGCAAAGCTCTCTCCCCAGAGTCTCTCAGTGACATTTGTTACTTGGCTTTTCAGTCCTGAAACAGAAATCCTGTCCTTTTCACAATTGCTCCTCCATTGCTAATGTTCCGTCTTCCCCAAGTCCCAGGCAGAGCATTTGACATTTGTTATTGGTACAAGAGCATCATTTGCTGAGTGTGAGGGGAAAAAAAGTTTCCCCAAAGGGGAGAAGTGAATGATCACCTCGGATCTCTTCACCCTTTTTCTCTTCCTTCAGACACAACAACATACCACAGAGATGCTGGACCCCGGCTGGGAGCTGCCCTAATCGGTTTTGTAGCCTAGCTTCATGGAGATCTGTTTCTATAATAAGTATAGACATTTCAATGGTGAACAAAGGGGCATAAGTCATGGAATAATAGGATATGGTGAGGCTGGAGCTTCAGGGATGTACATTTCATGTGAAATGATGAGATCCCTAAGGACATGTATCATTCCACCCCAATCAACAAACATTTCCTGAGGGCCTACTGTGTGCAGGCATTTTGTTGGGGGCTGGGATTCAATGACAAGCAAAGCTAAGGAAGCCTGGTCTCTTCGCTCATGCTGCTGATGTCCAGTGGGGGCGTGTAAGATTAATCAGTTATTGGGATAAATAGAGGTAAATTTGTCACTCTGATATGTGACATGAATAAAGGTATATGATCCTACGAGAGTCTTTAATAAAGGGAATTGAATTATTCAATATCTTCTTACAGAATTGCCTTTCAAGCTGTGAACTGAAAAATCAGTTAAATGGAACCATGGAGGAAAGAAGCACAAGTACAGAGGCACAAAGATTTTGTTTGAGAGGAAGAGAAACTGGCACGTAGTAGTATCTGAAAGCAGGCCAGAGAGAGCAAAAGAAGGTCCTTGAGAAAGAGCAGGAGGCCTAAAAGATGGGCAGGGCTGGATCCTTCTAGGCCTTTCTTTGTGTGTGTGTGTGTGTGTGTGTGTCTGTGTGTCTGTATCTGTGTGTCTCAGTCTCTGTCTCTCTCTACATTTCCCCCTGTAAAAGTGGTGGTTGATCAAAGTGTGCGCTCTCTCTCTCCCCTCTTCCCCACACACCTGCATACACACAACATATGTATAACTCTCTATGCATACATTTATAAATATAGATATACCTATGTGTGTATATGAGGGATGCCCCCCTGAAAAGAAGGGAAGAAGTTCCACGGGGTGGAACTTTCAAAGTACACATTTTTCTGCCTAGATACCCGGGAAGGTTCTCTCTGGTCACAGTGAATTTTTTTATAAAAGCAATTTCACTTGAACCTTGACTTTTGTAATGCCTGATTTAAAAAAACAGCATGCAGCTGTGAAATTTTGTTTCCTGCTGAGGAAAAATGCTGCAGAAACGGTTGTGATATTGAACACAGCTTACAAGGACAGTGCTATGGAAAAACTCAAGTGTATAAGTCGTTTTCTCAAAAATGGTGAAATGTCGATGGATGACAAATTTGGTTCTGAATGTCAGTTAACTTCCTGAACAGACAAAAATGTCAACTCTAGTGCATTTGGAATTGGTTCCACCAGGTCAGACTGTTAGTCAAGCTTTCTATTTAGAGCAGCGGTTCTCAAGCTTCCTCCTGCTGAGACCCTTTAATGCACTTCCTTGTGTTGTGGTGGCCCCCGACCATAAAATTATTTTTGTTGCTACTTCCTAACTGTAATTTTGCTACTGTTATGAATCGTGTGACCCCTATGGAAGGTTCATTTGACCCCAAAGGGGTCAGGACCTACAGGTTGATAACCACTGATTGACAGTTTCTGCAAAGATTGCATAACAGTGTGCAACGAGCAAAGGCCTGACTTGTGGCACACGGAGGACCGCGAGCCCCACCGAGACAATGCACCTGCTCACACAAACATCTCAGGGCGCCCGTTTTTGGCAAAAATCATGCCTCTCTTGCCCCATGCACCTTACTCCCCTGACCTCTCTCTGTTCAACTTGTTTTTGTTTCTGTGAATGAAGAGGCTCATGAAAGGGCAGCAATTTGATACTGTAGAAGAGGTGAACAAAAAAAGGAGGGAGGTGCTGTCAGCCATCCAAACAGATGAGTTTGAAAATTGCTTCCAGGGATGGAATCGCAGATTTTTTTGTGTGGGCATCACTGCCCTCTGGTGGTCGTGGGAGCTACCCAGCGCTGCTCCTGAGAGTCACCGCTGGATTTGAACCGCCAAGCCCTCGGGTCGCAGTCCCGCACTCAACCACTTATGCCACCGGGACTCAGCCCGGAATCGCAGATTTGACAAATGTGTCAAGTGTAATTGAGTATTTTGAAAGTGCTAAGGTTGTTTTGTAAAAAAAAAAAAATTAAATACATAGTTTGAAAAAAGTTCTGTTTGGGGGGGATTACACCCTAGTACATACACATAGAGATATGCATGTGTAACTGTATGTATCAGCACATATAGATATACATACATAAATATATAGAGACAGTTTCAAATCAACACCCACTTCTACAGGAAAATATAGATATTTAAATATGTAAAGAGAAATGTGTATATTTGTATGTATATATAGAGAGGCAGGCAGAGGGGAATGTATTTTAAGAAAATGGCTTACATAGTTATAGAAATGGGCAAGTTGAACCCGAATCCCCATAGCCTGGTGGCTGCAGAGGCAGATGAATCCAAGACCAACTGGCCAGACTTGTGATTTGAGAAGGCAAAGAATCCAGGGGCACCAGGTCAGGTGGCGGTGCATGGGATGGGTAGGTAATATGGCAGACTGTTGACTCAAATCTAAAGGACCAGAGCTTCATGAGCCCGAGGCAGGACCCAGACCTAGCAAGAAGCAAGGCAGCTTTTCTACATTTATATAGGAAGTAGGCCACAAGCTTGACCTCAGTAACTTCCTTTCAATTATATCAATTGCTTTGACTTAAGTAAGGGGTTTGTTTCAACAATCTCACAATTGTTTGGCTGCTGATAGAAGCAGATCCCACTATGAAGCTATCAAGATTATACTGTGTTAGGTCACATCATGAAGGGTTACCAGGCCTTCATGCCAAACCACTGAGAATCTTGACCAAGTTGGCAGAGAACCTAACTATCACAGTGCTGTTAACAACTTAGTTCTTAAGTGGGCAAGCAGTAAATGCACTAACCACAAGGTTGGCTGTTCTAGTCTGTTCAGAAGTGTCCCAAAAGAAAGGCCTGGTGATCTGGCATTTTGAAAACATCAGCCCTTTAAAAACTCTTTAGAGCAAAATTTTGCTCTGACACACATGAACCTGCCATGAGTCGGAATCAACCCACAGTGTTTATTATCACGTTCTCTGTGTGAGTCCAGGGTGACTAGAGATACAAATCCGGAGACACTCATAAGTATGTAAGAGAGAACTTTATATCAAAGAATAATTGTATATTAAAACATCCCAGCCCAGTCAGACAAAGTCCTTAATATATTAGCCCATATATTCGATACCAGTCTATAAATTCCTCTTCAGATCCATGCATCACCTGCAATGAAACTGAATGCAGGACCATCTCGGGCCAGTGGGTGGAAAGTCTTGTGGAAGTGTTTCATCTCAGGCATGGCTTTCCATGTAGCTCCTCCAACTCCAGGACTCTGATTGCCATCAGTGTGGTTCCTTGTGGTTTGTCAAGAGGATTTTCCAGCGGAGAGGGTGTGCCCCACCTCCAGGGAGGAAGGGAGACGTTCCCAGAATCCTCAGGAGAAAGGTTATGCTCACACAAGAGGCACTATTGGCTATGACCAGATAGACAGGCTCAACTCCATCCTTTCGCAAGTTGACAGAAAATTATGTAACAGCCCCATTCTCTTACTTGCCATTGGACAGAACACCCTGGATCAAACCCTCGGCAGTTGAGTCTTTTCTGACACATGAAGACCCCGCAGGACAAGGTAAAACTGCTCTGTAGTGCTTCCACTATACAGACTTTTCATCTTTACGAGAGCAGGCAGCCTCATCTACTTGAGCAGAGCAGCTCTTGGGTTTGAACCACTGTCCATGTAGTTAGCGGCTCAGCCTCGGCACTTACTCCACGGTGTCACCAGGGCTCCTTGACCTAGAATCAGGGTGACTCAAATGCAGTCATTTGGGAGAGTCATGTTAAGCCTTTAAAGAGGAAGAAAGATTTGGGCCATCTTAATGCAATGCAGTTAAAGGCACGTTGAGAACCTCCACTGTGTCCGCGGAGAGCACCAGGGCGAGTTAATCTCCCACCTGCCTCGGCTCTCTGGGCCCAGTGCCCCTCCGTGTAGATCTTTTTTGGAGAGGTGCTTCTCTTTGTGGTCACGCAGGAACCAACTGAATACTTCACCTGCCTGTGGGATGAGTTAAAAGCTGGTCCCTGGAGCCCCAGCTTCTGTTGCCCACGGAATGAAATGTGGCGCGCTCCAGGCTGCAGGGAGTGTTATTTATTTATTTGTTTGCTTTAGCATATTTTAATCTGATCATTAAATTGCAATCTGCCACCCATCCCCAACCCCGACCATCTTCAGATGCACCAGATTTTTCATAGATAATGATACCTATAAACTGGAGGGATGGCAGTCCCAGAGCAAGCTGAGGGAGGCAGAGGGTGAGGGGCTATAGAAGCACACTCCACCTGGCTGAACCATGGCTGTCCTGCAACTGCCCTGGGCTCCATCTGACCTAACCCCAGGCAACTCGTGGGGGGCCAAGTTCTCCCAGGAAGCACCTGTGGCCTGTGGTAGCCCGAGAAACATGTGTGGAGAAGGCAGAGGTGAGCTGTGCCCTTGTCTTTGCATGCAGAAGCTCATCCCTGCCCCACAGTGTGCCAGCCAATAAAGGTGTCACACAACCTGCCTTTACAGCGTCACATGGGGAGAAAGCTGCACTGATAAATCAAAGGCAAAGAGGATGCCAGATGGTGCCAGGGAGCTTGTGTCCCGAGGTCATCTGGTCAGAACTAGTGTCGCTTTGCTTTGGAGAGACTGCCATCTGACGGCAGGCCACAGGACCCTGCAGAGGTCCACCACCCTCTGATGGTAACGGTGTTGGCACTGTCAGTTTGTCTAGCAGCTTCCAGGGCCTGCTGCTGACACAATCCTTTGGAGTCTTACAGGCATCGAGGAATCTGGGCAGGAGTTATGATGCCCATTGTGTTGCTGATGAAACTGAGATTCAGGGACTAGGGAGTAGATTTTTCTAGGTAGCGCCTGGTGCCCAGAAAATTAAATAATAATATTTTGAAAGAGTGAGTGCATTCCTGCTTCTCTCAAGTGGATACAAATGCACATCCTAAGACTTCCTTCTGGAACTATGTCCAGAGTAAGGGGAGGCCTGTTATCTTGAGGCTGTGCATCCATCCAATTTCTCCTTAGTTCCCATGTGTGTTGGGTTTTGAAGGGGTGGAAGATGCACATGTGGAAGAAAAACATAGGTTTCCAACTTAGGATGGACTGGACACACCTGTAAAGACTGGTCAAAGTCCATTCACCTCATTCTCTTGGCAAACATGCCTTATAATTGTTAGCTTCCACGGAGCTGATGTTGACACTGGTGACCTCACTGCAGGTCAGAGTAGAACTGGACTCCCTAGGGAAAGCACCCGGCCTGACTTTCAAGGTGTGTCTGGGTAGGTTCTAGCTGCCAACCTTTTGACTAGGTGGGTGTTTAACCATTTGAGTCCCAAACTCCAAAAACTCACTGCCCATGAGTCAATGCCTACACGCCGTGACCCTACGGGACAGGATAGAACTGCCCCTGGGGGCTTCTGAGACTGGACCTCTTTCCGGGAGTAGGAAGCCTTGACTTTCTCCCATGGAGCACTTCTGTGAAAGGTAAAGGAAAACCCATGCACAATAAAGGCATGGACCAAGGCAAAGAAAGCGTTCCTGCAGCTCCTGACACTGACTGAATGAAAGGACCTGCATACGGTAGGAGAACAATAAAAAATGGGGCTAAACTCAAAGTAATAAAGAAAGCTGGGGCTTACTGATTTTATGGAGGGTTTTGGCATCATTGAGCTGATGATCCTTAGACATACTCCACCCCTTGAACACCAGTTCACCTAGGCGGCTCAATTTTCAGGCAAACAATACACAGTTCCAGAAGGTGAAGAATGACACCAGGGAGGTAGACACTCCCTAGAACAACCCACCATATGAGGTTAAAGGGCTGCTCTTGCCCAGAGAGAATGCTCAGAGGCCGGGAAGGGACAGGAAAGAAAGAGGCTGCAAAGGGTCAAGGCAGGGAGGAAACGCCGTGTGCTGTCATGTCGTGGGGACAGCACCCAGTGAACACTGTGGGCTGGAGAATTAATTTGCTCTGCACACTCTCACCCAAATTGCCCCAACAGAGGAGGAAAGATAGGGCGGAGCAGCAGCAGACAACCTGCAGCCCAAAGGTGTTGGTCAAGAAATCATCCTAGAATGACATCACCCCTTAAAAAGCCTCTTCATTCGGAGCTGCCCACAAAGATATGACCGCGACCCTGACCTTGACTTTAGAAGTAGGCTTTCCTCTACTTCTGATCAGAATCCTGGATGCTAACTCTGACGGATTCTCACCTTGACTCACTGAAACACTTGAATATTGATCTCCATGGTGGGTTTCTCAACTTACTTGGCCTCATGCCCCTTTTATACTGGGGAAAAAAAAAATACTTGGTGCTTCCTGGTAAGTACAATGTTTGTACGATCGCCCACAATCTAGGATAAAGTGTAGGTCTCTGATTTGGCAGCACCCCCTAAGGGATGGTATCTCCCACTTTGGGAAAAATTACCTAGATGCTAATTTGCTACCGATTACTAGTAGATTATTTTCTCATTATTTGTGTCCTTAGGGTTACCTAATTAAGCAAGACGGCTATACTTTATACACTTACAAGATAAAACATTTAATAAATAAATCTAAAAAATTACTGTAGTAAAATATATATTTTTAAAATGTGACATTTTAACAATTTTCTTTTTTTTTCTAACAAGATCATGTTATTGGGGGCTCTTGCAACTCTTATTACAATCCATACATCAATTTTATCAGACATATTTGTACATATAGTGCCAGCATTCTTATTTAGACATTTGGTATCAGCTCCTCTTTTCTCATACCTGCCTCACCCCTCCCCACTTGTGGCCTGTTGATAGATTATAAATGATTATTATTTTCCTGTCTCAAACATATTTGTACATATATTGCCACCATTCTTTTCTAGAAATTTACTTTCTATTGAGCCCTTGGTATCAGCTCCTCTTTTCTCACCCCACTTTGTGGCCCTTTGATAGATTATAAGTTATTATTATTTTCATATCTCACACTGACTACTTCTCCCTTCCCCTCTGGTCCATGTTGTTCTTCCCCCCTAGATTGAGGTGTGTGGTTATGTGCCAGTGTAGCAGGTTAGCAATACTAATTACTTTCACTATGTTTGCAGCATTACTGTACCCATTTCAAAAAAAAAATATTACCACAAATAAAAACTTACCACACTGAAGCTGGAACTCCCTCCTCCATCCAACTCCTAAAAATCACAAATCAACTTTTTCTAAATAGTTCATATCCATAGCATCATATAGTTTATGTCCTTTACTGCTTACCTTACTTCATTTCACAAAATGTTTTCAAGAATCATCCATGGTGTAGCATCTATCTAAACTTCACTCCTCTTTGTGCCTGAAAAATACTCCATCATGTGCCCATAAGATCCGTGGTGGCCCAGTGGGGCAAGGATCTGGCTGTGCCATTCTGCAGCAGGACACTGAGACAGACTGCTCCTACAAAGATCAGAGCCTCGGAAACACAGGGGAGCTATTGTGCCCTGTCCTCTAGGGTCAGCATAGACGGGAACAGACTCGATGGCTTTTTGTTCATCCATTTCTCTCCAGGTGGGCACTAGGCTGCCTTCAACTATTGATGATCACAAATGATGCTGCTATGAGGTTGGGCATACAAGTATCTGTTTTGAGTTCTTTGCTCTCAGATTTTTGGGGGAGGAGGTGTGCAAAACCTAGGAATGAGAATTCTGGGTCATAGGATAATTCTATGTTTAACCTTTTTAACAAACCACGAAGCTTTTCCAGAGACGTGGCATCATTTTACCTCTGCGCCAGAAATGTATGAAAGTTCCAATTTCTCCATAGCCTCGCCAGCATCACATGCACGCAAACATATGCACTGACACACACACTAGCTATTCATTTGGGTGTGAAGTGGTGTCCCGTATGGTTTGCTTTTCATTTCCCTCATGGTGAATGATTGGCCTCAAACATAAGGTAAGTTGCGGTGAGGTGTGGGAGCGGATGGTGTTTTGCTGTGTTGGACACATGGTCATGCTGAGTTAGGACCAATATGATGGTTTCTAACCACAGCGACAACAGCAACAACAGGTCAGGACGGTGAGCGTATCTTCCCATGTTAATTAGCCATTTGTATATCTTCTTTGGAGAAATAGCTATTTGACTCCTTTGTTCACTTTTTCATTGGGTTATAAGAAATCAGATTTTTAAAATAAATACATTTCCTGGCATCTCTGATTCAAAAGAGACCTAGCAAAGCCCTGGCCCATTTTTCTTCTTTCCAAACCCGAAACCATCTGATGTGTGCACTGGGACCTCCAGCCTGGCCTTGGTTTCACTCAGACGGTAACTGATGGGCGTGTAGCGGGGAGAGCAGGCCCGCGACAAGGACATCGTGCTTAGTGAAGTGGGGGAGCAACACAAAAGGAAAAGGTCCTTGAAGAGATGAATGGACACCGTGGCTGCATCGATGGGCTCAAACACAGCCATGGTGAGGATGATCCAGTCTGGGCAGTGTCTCGTTCTGTAGTCCACGGCACAGCCATGGGTCAGGACTGGCTCAGGGACACTTAACCAGCACCACAACCGAAACTCATTGTAAATATGGAGTTTGGAGAGACCAGGTATGTGGATGATCCAGAAGCAGGGCAGCCTGTGGGGAAGGGTAAGCCTTGGAGAGCAGGAAACTCATTGAGCATCATGGCAGGCAATGAGCAAGCAGGTGGCACCCAGCGAGTCCTGGGGCTGAAAACCCCTCCTCTGCTGCTGTGAAACTCTTGGCTAGTGACACAACCTCTCTGAGCCTTCTCTTCCTCTGCTCCTCGGTTCACAGGATCACCACAGTTAAGGAGACAAGAGACACATAGCAGGTACTTTCTCCGTCTCATCCACCCCTGGTGCCTTCCTGATGTTCTACGTTTGCCTCTACCTTCTTTGGACAGGCTATAAAACCTGCACACCCAGATGAGAGCTCAGAGACCATACAAACAAACAAACACGATCAGCAACAAAAACCAACTGCCATTTGTAACGCGAGGGAGAGGTGTCCAGGGTGACTGGTAACCTGGGCAGGTACATTGCATCTGTAACATGGAACATTCCACCTTGAATGGTCACCTGAAAGCCTGTCTCTCCCTGTCTCAATACAGCTTTGCCATTAGGTCAGAGGTTTTCTGAAATAATTTGGCAGAAAGGAAAATAAATAGATTCCAGAATCAGCCAGATACCCAGAAAGAAAGGGGGAGGGGGAGGGGGTGGTGGGAGGAGAGTCAGACTTGGTTTCAGTCACTGCTCACCAACTGCTGCCTATCCCCCATGGATTTCTTGTCAATGATTATTCAATCGCAGGCCTGACCTTTCTATTCTAAATAACACTGCAATATCAGCTCGGCCCAGCCCGCAGCTTTTGCAGGAAATTAACTGTATCTGGCTCTCACAGGAGACCCCAGAAATCCCCTCAGTAACTAAGCCCAGGCTGGTTTACAGAAAAAAAGACCCAGCATTATCTTCTTCTCATACGCTCCTCCTAATACCCGTCTAAATATCACAGAGCTCCCAGCTGTTTAATTCTAATAAATACTCATCTATTCTCAAAACAGACAAATGTTAGGTCTCAGGTGGGCCCCAGACATAGTGTGGGGGAGGAAGTAGAGCATACAGAGAAGAGAAAGAAGAGAGACTCCCTGTGAGCGGTAGGATTTCCTTCATGTGAAATAACCGTTGCAGGGAATGACTCTTGGTGTCTACCTCCGCCAGGGCCAGGATCAGAGGTGACTTGGGAGGTAGGCCATTTTTAAAGCTGGTGTCCACATGGAGAGGCCCTTTTTTCCATCCTGGTAAAGACTCAGGTCCCAGTGATGTTTCAGGAAGCGGGAAGGGCTTCAAAGACCCTGAGCCACAATGTTCTCTGTGCATTTCGGTAGATGGAGATAGAGGGCTGGGAGGAGATGGCTGGTCAGGAAGGAAGGCATGCTCTTGATAGTTAAGATCCGGCCTCTTGTTGGAGATCCTCTACCCTTGGCTAAATATTAATCAGCAGGGGTCTGCGTGGTTACAACACCCACAGAGGCCCTCTGTTAAGCAGGAAAAAAAAATCAGCGAGCGAGAGAGAAAGGCCTCCCTTGACTCCGGAAACATTGTGGGCTTTCAGATAGAAAGGTCCAAGTGATAGAGGGAGTGAAAGAATTAGCCTCCTGTTAATCAAATACCTGAAATGTAGCATACCTTGCTATTTGAGGTGTTGAGATTCAGTTTGTTAAAAGGGACTCAGGATGTAGCAGCCCCCGTCCCTATCATTAAAAATCCAAGACAAAGGGGCTGAGCCCCGGTGGCATAAGTGGTTGAGTGCAGGACTGCAGTCCTCAGACTTGGCAGTTCAAATCCAGTGGCAGCTCTCAGGAGCAGCACTGGGTAGTGCCCACAACCACCAGAAGCAGTGATGCCTACCCACCCACCCCCGCCCCCCAAAAAAACCCAAGAAAAAAACAAAAATCCCCCTAAAACCAACTAGCAAGGTTAGGTTTCTGAACCTAATTCAGGTTCAGAAAAGGGGAAACAGGGCCATTTAGATAATCACAGAGTCTGAAACCCTACTGGTACTCGTCTGACACCCCCTAAATTAAAGAAGCTATCAATCAATAATCCCTTGGAGCAGCATAGACTGTTCCATACAATCCTTGCTCCCTCTGTCACAGTATTTGAAGGTCTCTGATGATTGTAAAACTTGTTAATTATCTCCTAGGCCTGTTATAAAACCTATAAATTATTCCTTCCCTCACCCTTCCACAAAGTCTGGGATATACAGCTTGTCTGATTTTCACTGAATCTTTGCGACAGTTCAGAGGCAGAAGCCCTTCTGTTAGCACTTGCAGGAATAAACTTTGAGTCACTCAAATCAACTTGGGATCTGTGTCTAGCTAAATCACGGGGGGCATCCTGGACTCCTTATCTGCTGGCAACTCAAGGTATGGGTAGACTCAGAGAAGGGACCATTTGATGTCTTTGGTCAGGACATGTCTGGGTTTAAGTCACCGGTTAGACATTTTCTATCCAGACTTTCTTTAACTTTTGTAGAATTCAACCTTTTTTTCAGCAGATACAATGGCTAGCCCTTAAAAAGATGCTGCTCTGAAAGGTTCTAGGGTCCTAAGTGGAGGCCCCTGACACTCTCTGAGCCTGACAGTCCCCCAGATAATGGCTATTCAGAATAGTCATGAAGGCAGGCATGGGCCATGACCAAATCCTTTGAGTTAATCCAGGGGCCAGTTATAAACTGTATGTCTCAGTTGGCTCAGGGATGGGAGACAGTTCACAATGAGCATAATTATGGCTCTTCATTGTCTCAAAACTGCATTTCCTCCCTGATTCCTTATCTAAAAGAGCCCGAGTGGCATAGTGGTCACTCACAGAATTTCAATCCACAAGTCTGGTAGTTCAGGACCAACAGCTCCTCTGCTAGAGAAAGACCTGGTTTTCTACTCTTGTAAAGAGTTACAGTCTTAGAAATACACAGAGGCAGTACTACCCTGTTCAATAGGGTCTTCATGAGTCAGAATTGACTCAATGACAGAGAATTTGGTTTTTGTGGTTCTTCTTCGGAGTCAGTGGTCTCTAACAATGACGAGGACACCCTTGCTAGCCAGTGGCAATGGCCCGCCTAGATGTTGGCAGACAGGCCTTTGACAGTGTAAGTGGTACATCTTGTGTCTTTGGAATGAATTATCAATGAGCACTTATTTTAACAGAACCTAAATATCACATCAATAACATCCTGTCTCAGTCAGCCTCAGGCTTCCCATTTATTTGCTGAGATTTATTCAGAATCCTATGTGAACACTTTGCAGCAATGGCCCATGGGGTTTGTGGATGTAAAAGTCTGAAGGCCACAATTCTAGAGCCATTGTTAAAAACCCACGAGACCCATCTGTCTCCCTTCACTCTGCTTGTTAAGCCACCTGGAGAACCCCTACAGGTAAGAAGAGGTGGGTTAATTTTTGAGATGTGGTTCTGTATGGCTCTGACAGGTGTGCAGGAAATACCCAGGGACCAGAATTTGACTACCCGCCTGCCCATTGGATCATACATTGTGGGGTACCAGCCCCCACAAATGAACGGGCCCAAGGGGTGGTTGTGTAATTGAGAGGTAAAATTAAAGAGATGTAAGACAAGACAAGGCATGTGAATGCTCACCTCCAGGGTGGCCAGGATCTCAGCAGCCAGATCCATGCAGACCGCGAGAATGTATCGCCAATCATGGCTTATATACATTTTCAGGGATGTGCAAGCCCTCCTGATGACATCATGTTGGGAAGGGGTTGTACCATAGGTATACATGCAATAGAAGGGAGACAAGCTAGGGGTGTACATGTAATAGCAAGGGGAGGCACTAGGGGTACACATATGCCAAGATGGGCGGATCCTGGATTCAAGATAGCAGACTAACCCTGGTCCTCCTTGAGTTGGTTTGAGCTTGGCCTTGGCCTCTCCTTCAGGGGAACAACCCACTATCCTTGGCCTATTTAGGGTGGGACAGATGATAGAGTCTGGTTGTTTTTGATGGCTGATACCCTCAGGGAGATAACCTCGAAGCAGCTGACCTCCAAGTGTAAGACATTGAATATGGGGGAGGGGGGGGAGACAACCTAGGGAAAAACCTTCCTGTATGCCAGAATACATTGCTAAATCTCACTTTGAAATGCATGGACTTTTGCTTCTGTTGTAGTCGGCACTGTCATCATTCACTGAACAATGCTTTATTGAGCACCTTCTGTAGCCAGCTCCCCTTCTCAGTATATGGAATGGATAACTGAATGGAGTAGGTCCAAAGAGCCCTGCCTTCTGAGAGCAGACAGTCCACTAGATAAGAGAAGCAAAAGCAAGAGAAAGAAAGTACTTAGGATGTTAAAGCTAAAGGGGGAAAAAAATTAAGCAGAGGAGGAGACTGTTGGGTGGGAGTAGATGGTGGAAGCATATGGTTTTAGTTCAGATGGCCAGAAGAGCTTCACTACGAAGATGTGATAGGAACAAAATCTAAAGTCGATGAGGCAGAGGGGCATGTAGATATCTGGACCAATAGGCATCCAGGCAGAGGATATAGAAAGTTCAGATGCCCTGGAGATGGTGAAGTCAAAGAACAGCATGGCAGCCAGTGAGGACAACAGCGAGTGTAAGAACAGCTGCAGTGAGGAGGCCATTCCTACAGGACCTGCAAGCTCTGGATTGGACTAGAACATGTACCCTGCCAGGGATGAGAAATTTCTGGAGGGTTCAATCTCAGGTGCATGTATTTGGAATATGATAGATTTAGAAACCATCCTCAAGTTTACTCTAATGGTATACCATCTGGATTTTTCTTTTTTAAAAAAAGTCATTTTTGCCGGACTGCAGTCCATTGGCTTGGCGGTTCAAATTGAGTAGCAGCAAGGCTGGGCCTTCCACTTCCACCAGAGGGCGGTGATGCCAAAAAAAAAATCATTTTATTGGGACCTCATACAACTTCCATCATAATCCATACATCTATCCGTTGTATGCAAAGCACATTTGTACACTTGTTGCTGTCATCATTCTTAAAACATTGTCTTTCTATTTAAGCCTCTGTTAGCAGCTCCTCTTATTTCCCTTCCCTCCCCAACCCCTCTCTCCCATGAACCCATGATAATTTATACACTATTATTATTTTGTCATATCCTACTCTGTCCAATGTCTCCCTTACCCACTTTCCTGTTGTCTATCCCCCAGGGAGGAGGTTCTATGTAGATCCTTATAATCAGTTCCCCCTTTCTACTCCTCCTTCCCTCCTGGTATTGCCACTTCCAGCACTGGTCCTGAAGGGATCATCTGTCCTGGATTCCCCATGTTCCATCTGGATTATTCCTATCCTAAAATGACTTTGAGACATTGCGATGAAGCCACAGGGAGGAGATAGAGCTTAGTTAGGGATGAAAAGCAAAAATATGTTTTATTGGAGCTAGGAAAAGATTTGGGAAGGGAAAGGACAGCAGAGAAAGGGACAGGCGCATGTTGAGCTCCTGGGCGGTGCTGAGGCCCGAGAGTTAGGCCAGGGAAACCGTGCCTGGGAGTGAGGCAGTGGGGCATATATAGGGCTTGAGCCAAGGACATATGTACAATAAGGGGAATGAGGCTTCCTGATATTGTATTTGCAGGGACTGAGTCAGGATATAGTTTGTGAGTATATTTTGTCTTCCACAGACCTGATTTCTGGAAAACTGTGCAAGGGCTGGGCCCTTTGGGGAGATCAGCTCTGTGAGATGCCAGAGGCAGGGGTTACAAAGTCCAACAGGTTGTTCATCTTCTTCTTGTGAGGCTGGTGCAAAGGGGTGCAAAGGGATGCCTGGTTTGGGTGGCTGCCTCCTCCAGGTTCAACCGCAGCCCAAACAGACTTCACCTCTACTGGCTGTCCTTTCATTTTCATTCAAAGGAGAAGTGGGTTGTTTCGAATGATCTTTCCCATCTCTAACTTTTTGTGGATTGAGTTCAACACAGAGGAAGAGCCTCGGCAAGGCGAGGTGGCCTGAGACTGTGGCTGCAACCATAACTGTGAGGATGGACCGGGACCAAACAGTGTTTGGTGCCACGGTCCACAGGGCAGTCATAGGGTGGGACTAAATTATCAGCAACAACAACAAGCTCAACCAGTTCAAGTGTCAACTCAAGAAGCCCTGTGCTAGCATCCTAAAAGCCCGATTCCATTTCCTTCTAGTTAGGGCTCCTCCAGAGAGGGCTGTCTTGAGGTCTTGTGGGGTGCCCCTCCTTACCTCCTGTTTAGCTCAGAACGTGGGGATAGATCAGAAGTACCAGCAGGTCTTCCTCGGCTGAGCGAAGCAAGTACTGTGGCTTTCCACCTCGAAGGTTCCCACTCAGCCTATGTCAGCAGCCTGCATTCACCGGGCTTCTTCTGGGTCCCATTTTGGTAATTCTCACAATACCTCAAACTTTTTCATAATGCTGCCAAACCCTTCATAGGTGACAGTATAGTGTAAATGTAATTTTCCCCTGCACTGGTAAGCCAGAACATTCGAGGGACTCCCCTACTTTCAATCTTCACTTTATCCTGGCGGCTGGACCTGAGCCTGCCCTCTCAATGAGGTTTCCCAGTGTAGAAAACACATCTTCCACCCACCAGACTCTTGCTCTCACTCCTTTCTTACTTGCCTGCCAACCGCACGGAGTTGATTATCGGAAGCACTCTAGTTTGTAATCATTATTTTCTCCTGCTTAATTGCATTCACTTAATTTTCACTGACTCCTTCTGACATGCCCAGAGGAAGGCGGTTTCTTCCTTGGGGAGTCGAACCTGCTGTCACATAGACAAAATGGACTCCTGGGACCCAGATCAGCAACAGCGCATGACGGCAAGCAGCAGGAACCCAGTAAGGTGTGCCCACAGTCGGAGTTGCCGCGGTTCCAAAGGCGGATGCTCTCAGGGAGCAGAGGGACTGGGGAGAACTTGAGAGCCAAGCCTTGGCAGCCAGGTTGGGTTTTGATGGATGAATATAAGCGCCACCGGTTTATTGGCCCCATAAAGCAAGCATTCCATGGTGGGCACATAAAAGGGGCACAGATGGACAGCTTGATGTCAGTGAGAGCACAGGCATGCACGGCTGGAGGTTTGAATTTTTGTGAACTGATCAAAAGTACCTTCCCAGGGGTCATAGGACATCTCCGTTTAGGGCCTCGCGGTGAGCCCGCCTCATCATGGGTGAAGCAAACGAGACCTTGGGAGGAAGATCTGGGGTGGGGGTGGGGGGGGGTGGAGAAAAGAGATTTCCACAGCCATGCTGGGCTCTCTGAGGGCATCTGCTGATTCAGCCCCAAGGCAGGACAAAGAAACCAAAGATGCTATCTCGGCTGACTCTCAGGTGAAACTCAAGCTCGGGGTGAGTCCCTGGGTGTGTGCCAGAGGAAGATTGTATTAGAGAGGGTTTGCCATGGCTTTTCTGAAGTAGATCATCAGACCTTTCTTATGAGGCACCTCCATGTAGACGCCAACCTCCCGCCTCGAGTTAGCAGCCAGGGACCTCGCCCCTTCACAGCACCCTGAGAATTCTGCTGGCTGCCCCCAAGTCCCCATATCTCAGAATGGGGAAGGATGGTGTTTCAGGAAAGATAGATCACTCTCTTCCTGGTCAACCTGCTATATATCACACTCTATCGTAGTGCAAATAAGACCATTTTCACCATGTATGTGTTTAAAAGGTCACACCAAACCCAAAGTTTCCCTTTGGGAGGATAGAACAGATGACTTCCTCTTCTGAGTCCATGTTCCCCAGCACAGCAGGAGAGAGACTCCATCAATGCTGAACAGAGTCACAACAGTCCAGGTCAGTTTGGCTTCATATTTTGTGGGTGGCATTTCAAGTCTGTCAAAGAAACAGGAGGAGGCTATTAACGCTCTCCCTAGAGACTTAGCCTATGATATCTGGCACATAGGGGTGGCAGCAGGTGAGCCCCAATCCAGAGCGAGGTCACATCGATCTGTTTACAGTACACTTTTCAAGCAATTATACAGTCTTAGCCTGAACACATCCCGTGAAAGGGAGTTCACTCCCTCCGCTTAGGAGGACAGTTTGAACGGCTCAAAATGTGTCTTGATGGTTCGTGCACAGAAAGCTTCCTTCCTGTCACCTCCACCCTCTTGTTCCCTCCTGCGGAACCTGATGCAAGGAAGAAGCTAGAAACTTGCCTTTCTGGAAGATCTGATGTATCATCCACACAACTGCTTCTTAGATATTTGCGGGCACACGTCCTGAACCTCCTTGCTCTGAGCTGCCCTGTGCTCTCTCGGGGTTTACATTTCCTGGCCTGGGTGGGAGCCCAGTGTCTCAGGGTGTCTCGGGTACTCTTCAAGGTGCGGAGCTCAGACAGAGGCCAAGGAGCCTGGCATCCTTTCTCCCTTTGTCCCCGACAATGTGCCTGCCTCTGTGCTGCCAGAGATTGCATTTGCTTTCTTGGCAGCCACCTCACACCATTGACCCATTAATGAGCAGAGAGTCTGCTAAGGCTCCCTAGTCTTCTTCCACGTGTGTTGTTGATAAGCCCTCTCTCCCCGCTGGGCATTTGTGCAGCTTGCTGTTCAGACCTAATTGCGGTGCTTTTACATTTATCCTTGTTACATGCCATCTGTCTTAGTTATCTCGTGCTGCGGTAACAGGAAGACCACAAGTAGGTGCCTTGATTTTTTTTTTTTTGCCCTTCTCTCACAGTTTAAAAGACCAGAAGTCCAAACGCAGGATGCCAGCTCTCAAAAGAGACCAACTTTCTCGTGGCTCTGGAAGAAAGACTTGGTCTTTTGGAGCTTCTGCTTTGGGGCGATCTTCATGTGTCTTGCTAGATAGCTTCCCCCCAGCTTTGCTTGCTGCTTTGCAAGTAATTGCTTTTATATCTCAAAAGAAACGGACCCAAGGCACTCTAATCTTGTCTCATTAACATAAAAAAGGCAACCTCCGTCCCAAATGAGGCTCTAAGCCCAGGCAGAGAGGTTCCCATTGACAACACATACATCCTTTGGACTGGTCAGAGGAGGCCAGTACCTGGTGAAAAGCTTCATGCTTAGCAAAGCAGAGAGGCATCGAGAGAGAGAAAGACCCTAGACGAGATGCATTGACATAGCGGCTGGAACGAGGGGCGGGGCTAGAACAATGTAGGAATGGTTGTGAGGTTATGGCACAGAGCCCGGCAGTTCTGTTGTAAACAGAGCAGCAATGGGGTCGGAACTGACTCACAGCACCTAACAACAACAAGATTTTGTAGGCTGCAGTTTAATGCATAACACCACCCTCATGCATCCGACACCGTGCATCATGTGCCATGAAGCTCTGAGATTCTTGGCAGCCTTTGTCTGGGCGAGACTGTTTGGCACAGCACATCCTTCTGGTCTCCCTGACACTGTCTCTGAGGGGGACCAGATCCCCATTTTGTTTCCTCCGTTGTTAGGTGCTGTTGAGTTCGTTTCAACCCATAGCGACCCTGTGTGCTGCAGAATGAAACAATGCCCCCTTGCTATCCTCATGGTTGTCTTCAGATCACTGTAGCCACCCTGTCCATCCATCTCTTTGAAGGTCTTGTTCTTTCTTACTGACCTTCCTCTTTAGGGACTGCTGTCTCCTGATAAAAAGTCCAGAAGGACTACCTTGGTTTCTATGGAGCTGTCTACCTGTGCTTCTGCCAAGACAGATTCTGTGGTTCTTCAGGCAACCCATGGGTCTTTCAATGTTCTTTGACGCCATGATGCTTATGCATCATTGCTTCTTTGAGACTTTATTATTCATTGTCCAGTTCCCATGTGCACATGAGATGATTGAAAATACCTTGGTGATCTGCACTACGTTAAAAGGTCTGCTGTAGCAGAGTTATCCAAGACAATATGCCATTTGGTTTCTGGACTCTTTCCTTGATCCCCATGCTAATAGGTAAGGAAATTGACTCCAAATGATGAAGTCACTTATCTAAGAACTCAGACCATACAGAGTCAGGATGTGTACTTGATCCTGTCTGACTCTAACGGCTAGGCTCAGAGCACCTCTGCTATGCAATTTTCATCTTAGTCATTCATAATTTGAACAAGGCAAGATAGGAGCCGAGGCTGGTGACAAGTTCTTTGAGAAAAAAAAAAATCAAAGCCACCTTCCCACATGTATTGCTGAAAATCTGAAGAATTTGCTTTAAATGACATGGATTTGCTCAGAGGCAAACTGTGCAGTGAAGTTAAGATCACAAAAGGTTTATCGGAGAGTATGGCAGTCATGTACTCATGTGTCAATTTCATGATTAGATGTCTAGGGGTGGAGTCTAGCCTGTTAATCTGGAGATAGCCAATGATGCCTCAGTGTGGGCATGGCCTTCTCTGAGAACCCTGGGAAATCTCGTGGTATTTCCCATTGGAAGTGAGAGACTATGGATTCACTTGCTTGGAGACAAACTATAGACAAGATGAAATGACAGCATGCTGATCAATCCTGATTCCTGGAGAATGGAGATGTCGGAGAAGAGGCCATATGGGCTTGCCCTGATGAAACCAAACCTCTGGGGCTAGAGAAGCCACAGGTAAAAGTCTGCCAGTGCTGAGATGCTTCTACTGCCACTGCACGCTGCTGATGGAAGCCCTGGAAGTGAGGAGCCATGGAGACACTCCTTGAGCACCTTGATGTGTCCACTGCTGCTACCACCTCCACACACATGACTCTGCACCCACTGACCTGTGATTTTCCTGGTGTCATTGCATGTGCTTCATGAGTGGAAGGAGACTTTATAGACTGGTATCAGACATAAGGGATGATATCGGACTTATGACTTTGGACTGGCCTGGGTTGGGATGCTTTCTCAGTGTTCCATTCCTCTTATATATAAACCTTTCCCTTATATCCATATGCTTGTTTATGAATTTGTTTCTCTAGTTTACCAGGAGTAACACAGAGTAACATCTGATAAGAAGGATTGATGTATTTGCATTATGATGTTGGCAAAGAATCTTGAAAGTACCACGAACTACCAAAAAAAACAATTCTGTCTTGGAAGAAATACAGACAGAATGCTTCTTTGAAACAAGGTTGGAGGTGCTGGTGGCGTAGTGGTAGTGCGTGGGACTGCGGTCCACAGGGGCGGAGGTTCAATTCCAGCAGTGGGGCTGGGCCTCCTCCTCCCACCACCAGAGAGCAGTGATGCCAAAAACAACAAAACAAAACAAAAAACAAAAACAACAAAACAAAAAGAAACAAGGATGGAGAGACTTTGTCTCATGAATTTTGGGCATGCTATTAGGAGAGAGGCATCCCTGGTCCAGGACATTAAGCTTGATTAAGTAGAGGGGCAGTGCTAAAGAGGAAGGCCTTCGAGGAGATGGGCGGACACTGTGACTGCGACAGTGAGCTGCCACATAGCAACAATTGTGAGGGTGGCCCTGGACCCGGCAGCGTTTCCTCCTATTGTTGATGCAAGTCAGAAGCCAGTGGCTGACCGCTCACAACCCCTGTAAAGGTCTAGGGAAAGGACGCTTGATGGGACACAGAAGACACCAAGTGGTCACGCAGACTCTGCCAATCCAATGGGTAGCTCCCGCAGCAAGAATCTCCTGTTGGGCAGAACTGGCCACAGTCACTGGCTGAGGACTGCCCCCAGGAGAGGATCCTTGCACTCCAAAAGGAGGCCGAGTCAGAAGGAACTGATAGTCAGGGGTGGTGAGCTAAGCACACTGCCCATAGCCAGGCAGTGAACTCTTTTTCCCAGGGGCATATCAAGGGGCATTTCCACATCTGCCACAGACCTGGATTTAATCTCATTGGCTTTATATAAGTCCTTGAAAGATATTATTTTACTGACTTAATAACAACAGTAATGTTGACTTTCAGTCATTATGAAATAAAAGTATTCTCTCACTAGATACATTACAAACGCCAAAAAAGATATATATGTACACACACACACACACACACACATACATACGCCAAATGGTTTTTCATTAAAATATTTTACAGCAGGCATTTGGGCAAGCTATTGGAAATGGCCTAAGGTGTCTCCAGAGTGGAGGTCACTGAACTCAGGTCAACCCCTTGCATTTTCCATTAGTGAGCAGTTAGATGAAGTAATAAATAAATTATTATTAAGCACTTTGCAAATATAGTGTTATGTAAATGCTAAATAATCATAATAATAGAGTAGGATGCTGATCTTGATGAACGGGTCGGCTTCCATGTCATTTAAAATGGATAGCACAGCAATGTCTGTGAAGATGAATGAGGACCAGGCTTGCAAGCTCAATAACAGCGCAGACTCTTCTGCTCTGAAGCTGGGCCTCCTCCCCGGTTGCTGCCTTCTACCCTGGTCTCTGTGGGACAATTAGCAGAGGAGTGGGATTCTGGCCGGCTTTATGGGGGTAGTAAAAAGGCTCCTATGCCAGCATGTTGGAAGTAGACGTAGGTGAGTGCATGGGGATTTGCATTTCTGAGAAGTCAGAGCTAATCTATAAGGGAGTGGGGGCAGGGAATTAACATTTATTGAGTGCCTCCTGTGACCCAGACACTGTGCTCGGTACTCTGTGTTTATTATCTCATTCATCCTCCAGACCAGCGCATGAAGGTAATAGAGGAGTGGAATAAAGCAGAAGGCATTACTATTTTCTGTAGAAAAGCAAAAAGACGGAGTCCGGTGGTGTGGCTGGCGGTTTTGTTTTCCCATTCTGGAAAAGAGCGGGGCCCAGAAGCTGGGGAGAGTCCCCCAGGGAATCAGAGCCAGCCCGACCCAGTGATTCATCACGGTCCCCCAAAGCAGTGACCTTCGAAGACACACATTTGTATGATGAAGGAGTTACTTTCCTCCTTCCGAACTACCCCAGAAGACGCTCCTCCTTGTCCTTGCTGCTCGCCTGCCTTAAGCCCGTGTGTCTGAGGCAGTGGGCCTCACCCAAGCAGACCCATGCTGCCATGCTGACACAGAGAGACCCCTGTGGGTTCCTGAGAGCAGAAAGCCCAGCTGTTGTCCTTAAGAGCCGCTGGTGGATTCAAATCGTGAACCCATCCCATACCCCCTCTCCACCACCAGCCTCCTGCACACCCTCATGAACCTTTGCAGCACTCCTTCAATGATGAAACCGCCGTTCCTGTGGATTCCAACTCATTTCCAACTCATGGCAGACCCAGCTTAGAACAGTGCTCTGCCAATTTTCCCTAGTGCACATTTTCAAAAGTAGATTACCAGGCCTGTTTTCAGTAGGGCCTCTGCGTGGACTCGACATCCAACACGTGCCTTAATAATGAAGCATGTTAGTTGTTTGTACCACCTAGGGAGTGGGTGGATCCACGGATTAGCACACACCTAATGTTGAGGTGAGGCTCCTTGATGCCACTATTGTTAACAACAGGCCGGTGATTTGAACCCACCAGCTTCCCATGGGAGAAACATCAGGCTGTCTGCTTCCATCAAGATCTGCAGGCTCAGGGTTGGGCTGAGTTAGAATCGAGCGTGGCTGCTGGCTTGGTTGTTGTTGATATTGATGTGAGGGATTTATGGACATGGTCTCATTCCTTCCTTCCAACAACACATGAAGCATGTTTTAGAAGGACTAACATTTTGTTACAAGGACTTGACGGAGCCACACAACTCGTTCAACGAGGAAGAAGTGAGAGCCGGGGTGATCAACAAAAGCTGGACTCTTAGCTATGAAATGACCTGGTTAGATGACTTGGGAGCCTAGACATCCTGACAGCCAGAGAGGATTTCCCTGCCACCACTGCTGAATCCTGCTCTTGAAATCATTTGGGCCCTGATGGGACAGCTTTTCTCAACTGCTACCCAGAAGGTTGCCTATTCGAACCTACCAACCCTTCTGAAATAGAAAGATCTGGTGATTTGTTTGTGTGAAGATTACAGCCTAGAAAACCCTGTGGAGCAGTTCTGGATCTGTATGAGTTGAAGGTACCCACAATCCTTAGTTTAACGTGCTAGCTTTTGAGGGTATAAAAATCATTCAAGTATTTGTTTTTTCTGTTGGTTGGTTTAAACAGTTTTCTTTTTTCCTCCAGTGATTTTATGGAGGGCTCTTACAGCTCTTATATCATTCCATACATCATTTGTATCAAGCATATTTGTACACATGTTGCCATATTCATTTCCAGATATTTTCTACTTGAGCCATTGGTATAAGCTCCTCTTTCCCACTCTTTTAAAAAAAATTTATAATTCATTTTATTGGGGGCTCATACAACTCCCATTATGATCCATACATACATCAAGTGTATGCAGGCCACATTTGCACACTAGTTGTCATCATCACTCTCAAAACATCCTCCCTCCACTTAGGCACTGGGCCCAAACAGTTTTCACTGAGCATAATAAAACCAAACCAGGGTCACAACCATGCGGCTGACGCTGACACCTCATCACCCTTTAGGATAGGGTCGAAGAGCCTCTGTGAGTTTCTGAGTCTGTAATGCTTCACTGAAGTGTAAAATTTGGAAAAGTTGCTTTACAAGGGGTGGTTCAAATTGTTTGTGGCAAAATGAAATTAAAAGGTAATGGAATTCTCCCACAATTTTTTGAAGCCCCTTGTACATGTATTAGTTACACTGTCACCACAATCAGGATTATGAACTGAGCCCATAAAAGTCTTCCCATGTCCCTTAGTTACCCGTCCTTTCCACAGATCCTCAGGACCACTTCCCCGGGCAACCGCTCATCTGCTTTCTGTTATTGTAATTAGCCTGCATCTTCTAGAGCCTTGTGTAAATGGAACTATTAAGTACATACCCTTCCTTTGTCTGGCTTCTTTCAATCAGTATAATAGTTTGGGATTCATTTAAGTGTTCTCCTTTCTTTTTCTTTACAAGAAAGTAAGAACATTGAATTATCTGTATTTTATTTTATTTTACCTTTGGACTCGGTCCATAGTACAAATTTCAGTTCTGTCACTGTGTGCCATACAATTAAATTTTTTTTAAATTTAAACCTCTTTGAGGTTTTCTCGTTTGACCTGAGCATAATAGCTACATGATATAGGGTTAGAAGATTACATAAGAGGATAATGGTGACCTGCATAGCACAGGGTCTACATATGCTGTTGTTAGTAGGTGACTTTAAGTTGATTCTGAAGTCCTGCTCAGCTCTGTGACTTCTCCACCGTCATAATGTGGGCCTACATTGTGGCAGCCCATATGCCATTATATTTCAGGGAAGGTCTTCCTCTTTCTCGAACCTTACGATTTTGCCAAGAGAGATGGCCTTTCTCATGGACCTGCCCCTCCTGATAGCATTTCTAAAGCATGGGAAACAAAGTCTTGCCTTATAATAAGCATGCTGGCTGTACTTCCAAGACAGATTTGTTTCTGCTTTTCGCAGTTCCTGGTGTATTCACTGCCAATTTCATAATGCAAAGTCATTCATTCTTCTCCAATCTTCCTCATTCATTGTCCAGCTATCTCATGCTTAGCGAGAAATTAAAAATACCATGGCTGGGGTCTGGTATACACCTGTCTTTGGAATGGCACTATGAAGAGGTTCCTGTGAAGCAGATGTGCCTAATGCAATACGTTGTTTGACTTTTTTTGACTTCTGCTTCCAAATTGTGATCCAAGTAAAATGAAAGCCTTGACGACATCAATCATTTTTCCAAGTATTATGATCTCTGTTGGTCGAGTTGTGTGGATTTGACTTTTCTTGACCTCGAGTTGTGATCCATACCAAAGATGGCAGTCTTCAGCAGCAAGTGATTCATATCCTCTTTTTTTTTTTGGGGGGGGGGTGCACATCATTGCCCTCTGGTGGTCATGGGAGCTACCCAGCCTTGCTGCTGGATTTGAACCACCAAACCTGTGGGCTGCAGTCCCCCACACAACCACTACGCATGGGGCTCAGGCCCATATCCTCTTCACTTTCAGCAAGTAAGTTCGTGCCAGGTGCATCAGGTTAATGAGTCAATCTAGAAGCTTCATTCTCTTAAATTTTTTTCTTCATTCTTTATGTAGTATTACATATCAGATTATTTATCAATATACAGATTGATAATTATAGTGAAAGGATACAAACTTGGCACACACATATCCTGATTGAAACCTTTCAGTTGTCCCCATGTTCTGTTAGAATGACTGCATCTTTGTTCTGTTAGAATGACTGCATCTTGGTCAATGTGTAGGTCCCACAATATTCTGGAATTCCCATTCTTAGCATAGTTATCCATAACTTATCGTGATCCACACAGTCAAATGTTTTTGCATAGTCAATAAAACACAAGTAAATATATTTCTGATTTTTTTGGTTTTAGTCAAGATCTATCTGATGTTAATTGTGACATATCACTTGTCTATGTCCACTCCTGAACCTAGCTGAAATTCCGGACAGTTTCCTGTTAATGTTTTATTGCAATAATTTTTTAAAGTAGAGTCAGCATAATTTTACCACCTGTGACATTAATGATATTGTTCAATAATTCCTGCATTCAGTTGGGCCACCTTTTCTGAAGCAAACCATGGATCTCTTTTAGTCAGTTGATCAGTTTTGTCTTTTAAATTTCCTGGCAGAGACTAGTGTTTTCAGTGCTTCACCAACTGGTTGAAACATTTCAGTTGGTATTTTGTCAATTTGGGGGGCCTTGTTTTTATCTATGCTTTAATGGCTGCTTGGGCATCTTCTTTCAGCCTGAGTTGGAGCTCTGGTGGCATAGTGGATTATGTGTTGGGCTACTAATGACAAAATCAGCAGTTCAAGACCACCAGCACCTGTGGGAGAAAGGTGAAACTTTCTACTTCAGTAAAGTATTACAGCCTTGGGACCCATGAGACAGTTCTACCCTAACTACAGGGTCTTTGGAATAAAAAAGGACTAGATCTCAGTGAGAGTTCTTGGAATAGTTGAACTTGGACAATTTATTTTGATACAATGACTCCATGTATTCTGTCAATCTTCTTTTGATGCTTCCTTCATTGTTCAGTAGATTGTCCCTAGTATCCTTCTATACTGAAACTCTAGCTTTGAATATTTTATTCAGTTCTTTCAGCTTGAGAAATAGTGTGTTCTTCACTTTAAGTTTTCGAACTCCAAGTCTTTGAACACTTTTAAAAATATTTTACTTGGTGTTCTCAAGCAGCCCTTCGAAAATTTCTGTTCAGCATTTTTCTCTCATTCACTTTAGCTATTCCGAATTCAAAAGCAGTTTCAGAGTCTCTTCTGACATCCATTTTGATCTTTCTTTTTTTTGGTCAATCTTTGATTAAGCTTTTGCTTTCTTCATGTATAATGTTCTTGACATCATCAACTTGGCTGATCTTTTGTCATTAGTGTTCAAGACATCAAATTTGTTCTTGACATGGCTTCTTATTCAGATGGAATATACTCAGGATTGTATTTTGACTCTGGTAGAATTGTTTTAATTTTCTTCAACCTGAAATTGCATATGAGCAATTGATGACATATTCCATGTCGAGGCCCTAGCCTTGTTTTGACAGATAATATTGAACTTAATAAGGATAGTTTTCTACAGATATAATCAATTTTATTCCTATGTCTTTCATTTGGAGAGATAAATATGTATCAAAGATTTTGCAATAAATAAACCATTGATCTTGCAAAATTCATTGAGGAGGTCACTAGTTTCCTTTCACCCAAACCATATTTTCTAACTAGGTATTCTTGCTCTTTGTTTTCAACTTTTGTACTGTATTCACCGGTAAATCTCAATGCCTCTTGGTTGCATGTTTGATGAAAAAGTGAAGAATTCTACCAATTTCTCTAGTCTTAAATTGATCTAAGGTGCAATCAAGATGAATTGATATTTAATGGTGATCAACTTACAAAATCAAGAGGTCTGAAGAATTTTTTAATTTTTTTTCATTACTGGCTTTAATGATTAGTATATAAATTTGAATAATTCATATTTACTATTATTCCTTGTAGGCATATGAATATTGTCCTAGCAGATATATTTGTACTTTAAGAGATTTTTTCCCAAACCATTTTATTAGTAATTAATCCAGACAGCATACCATTCCTTAGTTCACTTATGTCATGCATTATTGTGCAATTGCTACCAAAATCAGTTTCCAAACATTTTCTTCCTCCTTGAACTCCTTGATATCAACTTCACTTACTCCCCACCTCTCTCATAGAACCCACCCCCCAGGAACACCCTTATTCTAGTTATTGTTTCTATACAGTCACCTATGCTGGGTTTTATATACAGAAAAACATATAACAAAGATTCAAGAAGGCTACCAACAATGACAAAATACAATAGAAATGAACCCCAATATGAAAAAAAATACAAGAAATATTAAAAACCAGACCATGCCCAAAAAGTATCAGAGGGGAGATCAAGTGACAAGGCTTGATTTATCATTCAAGTCAGATTGCTCATTTTAACCTCCTACAGTGGTCTCCCCAGTACTTTCATTTGATAACCAGATGACTCTCATCCCTCAATTATGGTTAGAGAGAAATCACTAGAAGTTTATTCCCTGGGTAAATTCTGCAAATGTATTTTGGACTTCCATTGTTATCCATCTCTTCTGGACATCAGAATATCACAATTTAAGTGCTGGTATTATTAGCTCTGATAGTATTCCCTCTGTCAGACTTGAATTATATAATTTATAATCCTTGGATCACAGATATTGGCATGCTTGTTGCTTGTGGGTTTATTTGACATCTCACTTAGCTGGATGCTTGTTTGGAAACAAGCCTTTGAGACCCAAGATGCTATTTTATCTGATATTCAGGCACCATCAAGGTAGATTTTGAGGTGTTCTTTTTGATGATACTACATGAGACACTTTTCCTCAAGAATGTATCAGATAGAGGAAACCATATTACTGTGTGATTAAAAATGGATAACACCAGTCCCTTTCAGTTGCTTCATTCCTAGAACATTTATCTTTATGAGTTCCACTTCATTTTGACCACTCCCAATTTTTCTAGATTTATATATTATACTTTACAAATGTTTATTATTAATGGATTTTCGCAGTCATTTCTTCTAATGTTGAGTCATGTCACATCAGTGAATAAAGTATTCCAAAACTACATCCTTAAGGTACATTTCAGTTGAGGAGGCAATTCAGTTGAATGATTTCCCACATGTAGGACTCATCTATATCAGATGATGTTCCCATGCTAGCTATAAAGTTTTCAGTGTATAATCAATCCCTCAAGTGTGGACAACATTTTCTTTCTTTCTAGTCTGTATTAGTTTAGAAGCTCCTCTGAGACTGATCCACTATAAATGACCATTGTGGTATTTGAAATACTGGTGGCATAGCTCTTAGCATTATAGCAACATGCAAATTACCATGGCATGACACACTGACAGAGAAGCTAAGCACTGTTAAAGTACTTACAAATGATTTTAAAAAAGAAATTTATATTCAAAATCTATTTGTTGTCTTCTAGGAACTCAATATTAAGGAAATAATTGGAATATTTTGTTAAGTACTGTTCTAAATGGGATAGATACAGTGACTCAGCTAGTCCTCATAAGAAGTCTATAAAAGATTAGGTCCATTCTAATTCCCATAAAACGAATGAAGAAACGTAAGGTGGTAAAACCAGTTTCCTTTCTCACAGATGTGGTTGTGGAATCAGGATTTGAACTGAGGCCAGTCTGCCTTGCGACTCCGTGTCCTTTCCCATAATGGCCTGGTGACCTGTCGGGATGCGATGCATCAACATCCTCGCTCACACCTCGAGCCTAGGACAAAGGATGTAGATACAAAGTGCATTGATGTAACCACGTCATATTAGAGAATGTGTAATAAATGCATGGCTTTTTTATTGTAATGAGTAGCTGCCAGGTGCTGATGAGTTGGTTCCGACTCATAGTGGTCATATACACCACGGAATGAAACACCGCCTGCTCTTGTGTACCCTCCTGACAATTGTTGTTGTGCTTGAGCCCACTGTGTCAATCCATCTCACTCTGGACCTTTCTCTTTTTCACTGCCCCTGGAGTTTACCCAGCACGACGTTTTTCTCACGACACTGATCTCTCTGGACAACATGTCCAGCGTGAAGCGAAGTCTCGCCTCTCACCGTCCTTGCCTCTAAGGAGCATATTCACACTGTCCTTATTCCAAGATGGCTCTACACTTCTGGATTCACTTGTTCTTTTGGAATATTGAGATATTTCCAATATTCTTCACCAACATCATAGTTCTAATGTATTGATTTTTTTTGGCCTTTGTTTTTGCTTTTTCAGCGGCCAAATTCCATATGCATCTGAGGCAATTAAAAACACCCTGACTTGAGTCAGGTGCACCTGAGTCCTCAAAGTAACATCTTTGCTTTTCAACACGCCAAAAAGCTATGCCCGATGCAATGCAGTGTTTGATCTCTTGACTGCTGATTTCATGAGTATTGATTAAGCAAGATGAAATCCTTGACAATGTCAGTCTCTTCTCTGTTGATCATGATCCTATCTATTGTTCCAATTGTGAGGGCTTTGGTTTTCTTTACATGGAGTTGTAATCAATCCAGTATGTAATCCACATGAAAGCCTGCAGTCTTTGGTCTTCATCAGCAGATGTTTCACGTCCTTCTCACTTTCAGCTAGCAGGGTCTTATCATCTGCATATCAAAGATTTTTTCATAAGCCTTCCTTCAACCCTGGTACCACATTTTTTTCATATAACCCAATTTCCTTGACGATTGGCTCAGCAATAAGATTGAATCAGTATAGCAAGAGGATACAACCTTGATACACACCTTTCTTGATTTTATACCATGCAGTATTCTCATGCTCTGTTTGGACAACTGCTTTTTGTTTCATGGACAGGTTCTGCATGAGGACAATGAAATATTCTCACTTTCCCATTCTCCTCAAAATTCTCCTTGGTTTGTTAGGATCCCCACAGTCTAAAGCATTGTTAGATCATCTGATCTCAACAATGTTATCCCTTGTTCCACACTCTCTCTGAATCCGGCCTGGACCTCTGACAGCTGTCTGTCAATGTACTGCTCCAACTGTACCAAATCATTGTTGCTCTTGCTAGGTACCATCAAATTGATTCTAAGTTATAGAGATCCAACAGGACAAAGTAGAAGTGCCTGCATAGGGTTTCTTAGAAGGCAATCTCTATGGGAACAGATTGCCAGATCTTTCCTAATAAAGTTAATGGGTGGGTTCAAGGAATTCATCTTTCAGTTAGCCAAATATTTAATCATTGTTCCACTAGGAGTTCTTATATTTTTATCAAAAGGTACCAATTTCATAAGCATACCCTCTAATTTCAAGTTAGTAAGAGTAGTCCACACCTAGGAATCTTGGTAGTACAGTGGTAGTGCCTGACTGCTATACAAAAACCTTGAAACTAGAACCCACCAGCCATTCCATGGGGGGAAAAATGCCTCCCTAATTATCAAAAGCTTTAGAATATTGTAGAGCAGTTCTATTCGGTTCTACGCTATCTACGTGAGCTGAAATTCACTTGCCAGCACCAGATTTGGTTTTGCTTAGGTAGTTTCCATCTGATTCTAATTCCAGAGTCAAAAACTGGGAGGGAGAAAAACCTGTAACCTATGAAAAAGAAAACATGCCAACCAGAGCAAAATCGCCGTCTGGTGAAAACACTTTAGAAATTTCAGGAAAACCTAGGGGAGGGTAAGGTCCTGGAGCATTTTAAGAAGGTAGATCCATCCCTAAGGCAGCCCAGTCCCAGTTGATCCAGTTAGATTCAGCTTCATTTGGGGGAATTGGCTGTCCATTTGGAGTCCATTGGAGGCACAGTTTCCAGAAATATAGGGAGTGAAGACAAATAGGTTTGCAAACTGGTGAGAAGGACCGTTTGGGGCATCTTGTGTTTGAAGCATAATGGGAGGTCCAGATGGCAGCATCTAACAGGTGGTTGTGTTTTATGGAATATAGTTGAAGCCATGGGAGAGGGTGAGCTCACCCAGGGACCGCTACCACTTGGGTTGGCTCAAGTACTTGTATACTAGAACTGGTGTGCACTGGAGATCTGAAATTTGATGGAGTTGGAGGAGGGAGAATTAATTCAGTTCAGATGAACACATTCTGCTATCTTACCTGACATGCACAAAACTCCTGCCTTTGAGAGTCTCATGCTTGCAATGGAGGATAAGGAGGAGAAATACAAATCAGATAATTTCAGTGATAATGAATGCTTTCATTTAAAGGTTATTTCACGCACTGTCATCAAGTAGATGCCGACTCACAGCGACCCGACAGGACAGGTTACAACTGCCTCTGTGAGTTTCCGAGACTGACTGTTAAAGGGATAGAAAGTTTGTCTTTGTCCTGCAAAGGTTATTTAGACAGTCACATTTAAAACTGTGTGACTCCCTGGAAGCCCACATGGGAACAAATTAGCATTGTGGCCTTGGAAACTGTGTGCTGACCACCAAGACCAGGAATTAGGGAAAGCGAAGATTTAAACTATCAATTTTGCCACCTGAGTGGGACATATAATGAGAGATCCAGGTATTAAAGTTTGACTTGTGTTTCCAAGTAACTGAACTCAGGAGTCAGGGTAGGATTGACGCTATAGGCTTCTGAGTTGTTAGCTTCTAGGGCACAGTTGAGCCCATGGGAGAGGATGGTCTCACCCAGGATCAAGTGCAGAGTGAAAGTAGCTAGTCAACACAGTGACTGTGATGATGAAAACAAGTTTGAACAAATGCCAGTATCAGAGGTATATTAAAGTAGTGGGACTGGATATTATTTTATTGATGTTTGTGTTCATGTTAGCTGACATCCAGCTCCTGATTCCTAGCAATTGCATGAAATAGAATCTTGGCTATTCCCATGTTCCTAAAATCCACCAGTGTCAGGCACACACCATTTATTCCATCTGTATAGATGTAAATTTTGTAGACCATTGGTGTCCTAAAGACTTAGAAGGGATGACGATATCAAAACAAGCTCAAAAGTCTACTCTCTACCTACAAATTAGAACAGTTGTACTGGACAAAGATGCAAGTGTCGTCAAAGAACTGCTTTGATAAATCTGGTAAATGAAAATATGCGAGAGCCAGAACTGGAAGGGGCTTCTGTGTTCTTCTGTGTCTTAAAAGTTTACCTTTACTAAGGTCCAATCTTAGCACCTTTCCATCACTTTCTATTAGGTAGAAATATTCTAGTTTTCCTTCTCTGCTAGGTCTCCACCTTATACAGGTTCCAATTTTCTAGTTTTTAGCTACCTATATTTCTAGGGGATATAAGTATATGTATAATTCATGAATGGAGAAGATTTAAAATACTGGAAAGATTGTATACTTTTATGATGTTGAGATAGTTTTATGTTAATCTCCTCACACTAATGTACAATTGTGTTAGACCGAGTTGACAAGAGAAAGAAATCCAGGAACACTCATTTGTATGTAAGAGAGAACATTATATCAAAGAGCAATTGTATTGAGTAAAAATCCCAGCCCATTCCAACTTAAGTTCACAAGTCTGATATTAGCCCATCCTAAACTAGTCTATAAATTTCTCATCAGACTCACACAGCACATGCAATGATCCCAAACACAGGAAGGTTACAGGTCAGTAAGTGAAAAGTTTTATGGATCCAGTGGCAGTACAACCATATCAGCAGCACTGTCATGGGTCTTCATGAGGCTCCTCCAACTCTGATTGTGGCTTCTCAACAGGAAGGTGAAGCAGAAAGAGAGAGAGAGGCTCTCATAGGACTCGGCAAGTCTCTATATGGCTTGTCAACAGGAAAACCAAGGCATAGAGAGGAAGTTCCCAGAATCAGCATGAGAAGGCCACACCCACAAAGAGGCATCACCAGGCTGATTGGCAAGTTAGACTTCACCCCTTCACTCTTAATACTGTCAAGTTTGCATAAGATCAGGTAACTACCATAGCAACTATGTGTAAAACATGCATTTACCCAGTTTCCAAAAACAACCCAGAATGTTTTTCAAAGCTAAATATTTCATTTTTATTATTATTTTTTAACAAAACAATTTTATCACCTTCAAAAAACCCTCCAGTACACTTGATAAATTTGTGAAATCTGCAATTCCATTCTTGGAAACATATTTCAAACTCTTTTGTTTGGATGGCAGCACCTCCCTTGTTTTTTCATCACTTCTTCTATGTTATAAATTTGCTGTCCTTTGATGACCCTCTTCATTCATAGAAACAAAAAGAAGTCGCACGGAGTGAGTTCAGATGAGTAGAGTGTGTGGGACGAGAGAAGCCTGGTGTTTTTTTTACCAAAAACTGGCACACTGAGATGGTTGCATGAGCAGTTGCATGCACATGGTGGCAAACCTGTCCCCTGTCTGCCATGAATCAGGACTTTTGTGTCCAACACTGTTACTCAATCTTTTCAGAACCTCTATATAGAAAGCTTGATTAACAATCTGACCTGGTGGACCAAACTCCAAATGCATTATCTCCCCTCACATCAGCAGAGCTCCTCCTCCTATTTTTATACGGGTCCTCCCTCATATATGAAAGTGTATATATATAAATATATATACACACTGTATGTACTATATGCATCCCTCTCTTTGTTCTTCTCATTCTTCCTCATTCAGTCAGCACACACACTGGTGAGCACCTGCTTGGTGCAAAGAACACAGTGGAGCATAGTAGACAGACTTTGCCATTGGGAAACAGACTTCTGCTCACAGTATTTCAGGCAGTCCCTGGGGTCATGAATGTGCACGTCCGACTCATGGAAAAGTCACACTTGATCTTTAAATGGTATGTAAATTTGCTGTCACTTTGAATTCCTGAATTAACCTTTATGACAAAATTTCAATCCAATCATCTTCCTTGGCTACCTGTGCAGCTTTGAGATCACGGAAAAGGTGCTATGCCGTTTCTTGCACCCAAACCGGCCCAAAATCAAATGCACTGCCATTGAGTCCACACGGACTCATCGTGTCCTTAGAGAGCAGAGTTGAACTGTCGTACAGGGTATCCAAGGCTACAATCTTCACAGAAGAAGACTTCCACATCTTTCTCCTGCATTTTGCACAACAGTAAAAGCAAATAAGAGCCATAGGCACCAGTTCCAACAGACCTACAAATTCTTAAAGAGGCACTCAGGAATGAACTCATTGGGTTTATAACTTGTGCACAGTATATAAAGTATTCTCCACCAGGCTAGTTCGTTATGTGTGCCCAAGCACTCTCTACGGCATTCTATTGCCGGAGGTCTAAAGCAACCTCATGAAGGAGCTAGGGCAGGGATTAGTATTATTTTGCACTGGGTAGCTAGATACAGATGTGGAATACGTTGGAAAGATTAGTCAGGGGCGCAGATCCAGATCTTTGGGTTAAATGTTCTTTCTGTTAAGGGGAATGCTTTCCCTCCCATCCCCGCCCCACCCCAGCACCCTTATCCAGGGCACCTTGTCTTTGCAATTTCCTGGTTGCCTATTTTATCTCTTCAGCTGACAAATTTGACAGGCGCTTGGGGAATACTGCCTCAAGAATAACTTGCCTTCGGTCAAGTGTTAAGTCCCACAGGTGTAGAACGGATTTTGGAGGGGCCATTGTCACTCTCAAGATCCCCTTCCCAGTCCCCTGTATGTGTCTGGGGGAACACATGCTTATCAGTTCTGTGTGTACCAGCAAGCAGCTAGCAAAACCAAATGAGCTCAAACTGGCTGTCGTTCAGGTCAGCTAATTAAATTAGCTATTGTTGCATTACTGATAAGGACAGTTTGGAAAAGGAAAAAAGCCACTCATTTCAGCAGCCATAAGGCTGGAGCCAAGAAAATGTGTTAATGGGAACACTCTGAAAGGAAACCCTTCTGACCAGCTGTATCTCGGGGCTTCTGGTGGATCATTCTCCAAGCCATCTGCTCTGAGCTCAATGCTCCCAGCCCTCTCTGGCTCTGGTCCGTGTAGGTTCTGCTGCTCCCTGGCTTTCCGGTACTCAACTACACCCAGGGATACCTGTTCCTCCTTTTCCCACCCTAGGTCTAATACTTTTGGGAGTCTGGACAGAAATAGGACTGTTTCTGGGAAAGAACAGCTTACCATGTATTATAGAATCTAATCTTTCCACAGTCTAAGAGCCAGTTGTTATGGTCCCCAGTGGGGGGGCGGGGATTGAAAAGGGAAAGAAGGGCTAGAGTACTTTCTGTGGGATTAATGTGCTTTTTAATTCAGGAGCCTAGTAACATCAAGAAGAGGAATAGGCATTCTAATTTTATGAGGAAACTTGCAATTATAAGTTGAAAAATGTGATAAGCACCTCCTCTAGCTAAGCCAGGGAGCACATCCTCTGGGCCTCAGTTCTTCTCCTGCAAAAAAAAAAAAAAAAAAAAGTCAAACATCTGTTGTCTCTTCCCAAATCCCAGCATTCTAAGGCAAAACCCACACTAAAAACCTCGCCAAACTCACTGCTATTGAGCCAGTCCTGGCTCATGGTGACCTTCTAGGTGGAGTTATTGAAGCTGGTACGCTACCTGAGAAATGACAAAAGTGAATGAGCCATGGTTACTGAAATAATTCATGTTTTAAAAATCACCCAAGCCTTAAAACAGAGAAATAAAAGATCTTGCTAGTGAGGCTAATTTTAAAAGAAAACTGCTTTACCGGAAAAGTCAAGCTCTACGTCTATGTTCAATTGAGCGATACCAGGGCAAGTTGAGGGCACAGTGTTTGGGTGTGAGATGCTAATTCTACAAATCTCAATGCCGTGTGTCATACGTGTGTCATGAGAAGATTTACCTCTGATACAGAATAATTCTACCTTTTACAAATCTCAGTTTAACCAGTTGTTATATGGGGAATTGGGTGGAGACAAGTAGTTTGGCCATGGGAATATGGGGCCTCTCACAGTATCCAGTAAAGTGAACAGATTTTTGCTTTATTGTCTTCACAATTCAAAACAATATAAAGCAATCGCAAAATCTGTGAACATGGGAAGGGGGCAGATCTTTCCATAATTCCCTAATTACCCTAACAGAGTATATTATTTTTACCTTATCTCTTTCTGATATTTTCCCAGAGATTTATAACTAAATTCTTAATTTTTTAGAGGTCTATCAATTTGAACTCAAGTACAGAAGGTAGAATAACTAGTTCTTTCCCATTTTTGCTAGAGGTTACCTTCCTCTGAATTTCTACTCACAAAATGGTATGTATGTCACCCTTTATCTGATTAGAGATGGGGTTAGTGTCTGTGAGGTCTTCTCAGCTATTCAGAGACAAGAACACATTTATTTTTTTCCTAATATTTTTCTTTTTGTAATCCCTAACCCCAACTCTAACCCTAACACATCATTTTAGGTGTCCTATTAGCTTCTTAAAACATGGGTGTGTGTTAGATTGATTTGTGTTAAGGCTAGTTCTCTAGTTCTCTCTCCCTTCATTGGCCCATAGTAGGGTCAGGAGAGTTTGCATTAATGCATTCTTTTTTAGAGGA
The DNA here is from genome assembly GCA_004026705.1 of Nesogale talazaci. NCBI lineage: Eukaryota > Metazoa > Chordata > Mammalia > Afrosoricida > Tenrecidae > Nesogale > Nesogale talazaci. The sequence goes on from PVJH01008932.1 coordinate 71,585, forward strand.
AGGCAGACTAGAAAGACTTATGTTCATGTCCTGGGATTGCAACTTCCCAGCCCTGTAATCTTGAACAAGTTACTTAATATTCTCTGGATCAGTTGCTTCATCTGTAAAACATGGATAATAATAACCATTTCTCAGGGCTGTTATAATGATTAAACAAGCTAATTTAGAGGAAAGTTCAATACAAATGAAACACTATTTTCTACCACTCCTGAAAAGGAAACTATAAATAGATCATTCCACAGGACTATTCCTAGTATTTATCATGAAGAATTTTTCCCCACATTATACGAATGAAAAAGTAACTTAAATTTTTGGTGGCTGATGAGCCATTTCTGAAGTCATCTAGGGCCAGGCCTTTTCCTTCTCCTCCTATGTTCAGCTGGTTAGCTGCTCATTGAGATCTTGCCAGAGGGTGGAGAAAAGAAATAAAAGCTGAAATTGGTCAATTTGACTCTTTGATAGCAGTCCCGATGAAAGATTTGTGGGTAGAAGATGTGAAAGTTGTGGGTTAAACCGGCATTGTGCCTCCTTACCAGGAAATTGCAAGGACCTACTGATTGCTTGGATGTCTTGACGGAGATGCGACGCCTCTTCTCTTTGCCGGAGAAACGTCTTCCCATACTGGAAACATCATCTTGTCCTGATTGATACCTATCAACTTTTGAAGAATAAGAGGATACCTGCTGGACCATTATATCAGCCAGAACAACTCTGGTGAGCAGTGAGCTAAACAGCATTGCAGCTAGATGGCTGTTGTATCAACAGAGCCCCAAAGCAATACTCACTCTTCTTCCTCTTCCCCACTCATGCAGCCATCACACAATCATTTTTAAGCATTTATTATGTACCATTATACAATGAAAAATTTTGGTGTATAGCAAAATAGATAAGACAACTTCTCAACCCTCAATAAAATTATAATGAACTAAGAAGACAAGAGTCATGCATGTGCAAAAGACAGCTAACTACAGAGGGAGGTGGAGACAATGTATACTTTTAGAGCATCTCCCATGTGACAGCCATTGTGTTGGGTGGTGTGCATATATACTTTCATCTGCTCCTCCTCACAGCCAGCCCCGAGAGGCATTTCTATCCTTTTTATGGAAGATAATACTGAGGGTCAGAGATGTTGAATAATTTTCCCAAGAGCACATAGCTGGAAAGATGTAGAGTCTGTGTAGTATAGGACATCTAATTCTAAAATATATGCTCTTTAACTTACATAACTACCCATTTGACACCAAAAGGGCAGCATGGGCACATGGACAAAGCTCAGAAGGGTTAGGTAAGCAGGAGGAATGGAGACAGAGAACACAGGGAGAAAGTGGGATAAATGAAGGTATATTGTGAGGATTGCAGTCAACACAACACAACAATTTAAATGTACATGAATTGTTGAAAGAAAAACTCATGATTCATAGCAAACCTCACCCAGCTCACAATATAATTTTTTAAAATGCATAGCAACCAAATACATTGTTAAAGTTTGGCCAAGGTCTCTTATTGCTTTGGACAGATTTCGAACCAAAGAATGATTAGAGGCAAGTGGAATTGGCAGCATTGCAGACTCGGCTCAGCCAAAATTTTGGTGGATAGCAAAATTTAGATGACAACTTCTCAACTCTCAATAAAATTATAATAAACTAAGAAATCAAGAGTCATGCACATGGGAAGGGCAACTAACTACAGAAGGAGGTGGAGACAATGAACACATGTACAGCATCTCCCCATGACAGCCATTGTGTGGGGGCATCGTCTGTGTGTGTTCATCTGAGCAAGTTCCCTTTCTTACTGAACTTCTGTGTCTTCATCTGTGGGTTAGAGGATTTCTAGCATCTCTAATGTCACTCACACCACATCATTGGATGTGAGTATGAGATGCTATCACTTTCAAGTCAAGCAGATCTGGGTTGGAATCATGGTTCCATCCTTAAACAGTAGACTCTTGGGCAAGTCATTTAACTATCTGTAAAATGGAGATAATCATACCTACCTCAGGGTCTTTACCCTTATTGCTTGTTCTCCTTGGGACGGTCTTCCCCGATGATCCAGAGAGATCACTCTTTTACTTCCTCTCGATCTTCACTCCATTTACCATGTTAGTGATACCTACCGTGAATACTGTACCTAAACTTGTAAACCATTTGACATTTCCTATCTCCCTTCTTCATTTTACTACTGCCCTTATCATGCAACACCTAACTCACAATATAAAGCATTCAATTATCCTATTTATTGCCTGTTTCCCACCTTTAGAGTGTAAGCTCTATAAGGGCAGAGTTTTTTTGTATTCTTTTCTGATGTATCCCAAGTTTCTATAATGATTTAGGTGCTTAATAAATATTTGTTGCTTAAATAAATGGTTGTTTTGAGGGTAATTTGAATAAAATGTTTTATCCAGAATCCCACACATAATAAACATTGCACTCATGTTGTCTGCTTATTTTCGTTTCTTTGCCACAGCTCAATACAGCACATATGTTTCTCTTTCATATTTGAACAACCATATTTGAGCATCACCACCTCCTGGTCTAAGACTTGGGGAAGTTAAGATTAGTTTAGAAGCAAGAGGTATCAGTATTGTTAGAAGAGTTAGGGAAAATATTTGAATGGATATATAAAGGTTTGTTACCTGGATACAAATTCAGATATATAAAAGTTTGTTACCTGGATACAAATTCCATATTTCTGTGGCACTAGGAATAATTTCTATAAAATCTGATTTCTACTGCTGGAATAAGCTGTCCCAACAGATAGGAAGCTCTTTATCCCTACAGATCTCCTAGATGCTAGATAGCTACATTTCATTGACCCTGGGCATCATAAATAAGAAGTGAGAAGGTTAGAGTGCTTTCAGAGGGTACTCTTAGAGACCTATAGAGATGACTGATGAAACATGGTAACCATAGGGCTGAGGTAAATGAGCGTTCCATATGAGTATCAAATATTCTAAGCAATCAAAGAAATCAAGGTTGGAGGATCATGAGGAGGAGGACAACACCCAAATGGAAGCCCAAATCTGATACCCAGTTACCAGAATATCATCGGGTTTCACATTGAAAACCCATTGGCAAAGAGGGAAGCTGGGTCATCAGGTAGAAGAATCCTTCAACAACAGAGTATATGGTTGAAAATTCTCCCATTTTCTTCCTCAGAAGGCCGTTGGCTATTTGCACAATTAACAATGCACTAGGAGAGGAAGATTGCCCAAACATCTTAAGGAGCATTAGATACAGGTCCTCAGTTGACATTAATATCTGGGGACCCAAATAGTTATGGTTTCCTTGATAGCATGGAATCTACCAAGCTTGTGTCACAATGCATCCCCTAGGTCCATGGAAACTCACATTGTTATTTAACCAGTCAGATAATGAACGATTAGGATGAACACACTTGGTAGTTGGTAGAAATTGCACAAGGTTTCTTGATCTGTGAGGTAAGAGCTAAAGAGGATAACACAATGGAACGGTCTCAAATGTCTTGTCCTACAATCCCCACTTCCCTGCAAAAAATTGCAAACAATATTGTGTCTCAGAATGAATGGAAGAAATAAGCATGTGTCTTAAAGAATTAAAGGAAATAGAGTTGACACTCCCTTCTATATCCCATTTACCATAACTCACCATTCAATCTCTTCAAAATTCCAAGGGATTTTGGAAAATCACAGTATTTAACTTCAAACTCAAATGAAGCTGCTGTGACATATGGTAGCTTTACTGGAGCAGAGTAACCACCTAAGGTACAAGTTAGTAGCCTGTGCTATGGCCAATGTGTCCATTTCCATGTCTGGTACTACAATAACTAAAGTACTTGAAAGATAACCCAAAGGGTGGTCATTCAATCCTCCCACCACCATTGTTCTCTGTAAGAAAAGATCAGGTGTTTTATCCCACAGAAGTTCTACCCTAAGAAACTCTATGAGCTGGGTCTACTCTGTCCTATGCAATTACTTAGAGTCAGAATTGACAACACACAAAACAACCATCTGTATTAAAAGGAAGAAAGTAAGCAGTATCTGTACATGGGTTGGACAAGAGAGTATGTATATATGAGGGGGTACCCACGAATAACTGGATTTCTCCCAAAAGCTAAGTTGCATTATTATTATTACTATTATTATTATTTTTTAACAAAACAACCTTCAAAATACTCTCCACACTTAATAAATTTGTCAAATCTGTGATCTCATTCATGGAACCATCTTTCAACCTCATCTGTTTGGATGGCAGATAGCACCTTTCCCATTTTTTTCTTCACCTTTTCCAAATCACCAAATTGTTGTCCTTTCATGTCCGTCTTTATTCATGAAAACAAAAAAGAAGTCACACAGAGAAATGTCAGGAGAATAAGGTGTGGGGGTCAAGAGAGGCATATTTGAATCCACAAGGGATTCTGTGGAAGAAAAATGTGGCAATCTGTTTTCATAGAGATTATAGACCTGGAGAACTGAAGGCAATTTAACTCTGTCCTAAAGTGTTGCACTAGCAAATGGATGAGAGCAAAAAGGACTTGAAGCACTTTCTGATGACAAAGACCACAGCTTCACTAGGGATTTTAACTAAATATAAATGAAACACAAATCCTCACAATTAAAGTGAAAAAAGGTTGAGGTTGCAAAGGTTTTCCTTTAATCAACATAAATGGAAGCAGCAGTCAACCCATCAAACAACAGATTGCCCTGGGGAAATCTGCTGCATGAGAGCTGTGTGAAAGGGCAAAGATGTCATTTTCATGACTAAAGCGTGACTGACTCAAGCCATGGGATTTTCAATCACCTCATATGTGTGTGAAAATTAGATAATATATAAGGAGGAATACAGAAGCATTGATGCATTTGAGTTATGGTATTGGAGAAGAATACTGAAATTTCTCTGAACTTCCAGAAGAAAGAACAAATCTGTTACGGAAGAAGTATAGCTGGATTGCTACTTGGAGCTAGGGATGGCAAGACTTTGTTTCTCATACTTTGGACATGTTCATAGAAAAGACCAGTCTCTGGGGAAGGGCAACATGCGTGGTAAGTAGAGGCTCAGCAAAAAAGTTGAAGACCCTTCAGGAGATAGACTGAGACAGTGTCTGCAAAAATGGCCTCAAACATAAGCAAGCATTCTAAGGCTGGAGAGGAGTTGTGCTTTGTTCCATTGTACCTAAGGTCACCGAGAGTCAGAACTCATTAGACAGCACCTAACCACCACAACCACATAGGGTTCCTCTGCAGTGGAATTGGCTCAGTGACCACAGGGTGAAATTATATCTCCTTGCCATCGAGTCAATGCTGGCTCATAGAGGGCCCTGGGATTTTCCAAGACTGAAGCCGTTTATGAGAGCAGAAAGCCCCATCCCGCGCCTGAAGAGCTGCTGGTGCTTTCGACTGCTCCTCACGCAGGTCACAGAGCAAGGCACAGCCAGGGATAGTGTGATGATAAGAGTAACTCCTTGCAATCGACAAATCTTTGCGTGCTCAATCAGCCAAGCCCTTTAAGTAAAACAAAAATAAAGTGGTCTGAGCTAAGAATAACTAGAGACTCAGAGGCAGTGGTCAATGCTTTGACTTGATGGTCAAGAATTTGACCTTGCAACGTGTGAGCAACTGATTCTAATTATAGTTGATTTCTAAGAAGGAGGTTGCCAGGACTTCCTTGCAAGGTGCTTTTAGGTGAACTCAAACTTCCAAAGTTTGGTTTAGCAGCAGAGCCTGCTCACTATGTGTACCTCTTTGGGATTCCGTGAAGGTTCCTTTCTGGTTTTCTGCAAGATGCCAGACTAGGCAGATATACTTTCCAGACCCTCTATAAGAAAGCACATGAGAGACCAACAAAATGGATATGGATGATAATCTTGGAACTCTGAGCTTCAGTGAAAAGGTAAGGAAGTGGATTGAGTACTGACTAAGTGAAGTAGGACAAAAGAGGAAGGAAGCAGACAAATGGAAGCAATCTCTAAAACAGAAAACTTCAATACGTCAAACACAAAAGAACAAACACTCCAATTTAAAAATTGGCAAAGAATATGAACAGACACTTCACCAAAGAAGACATTCAGGCAGTCGACAAACATATGAAGAAATGTTTGTGATAAACAACCACTAAGGAATTGCAAATCAAAATTATAATGAAATAACTTCTCACCCCAGCATTATTAGAAAAGCTGGAAGACAAACCATCAAAGAGAAGACAACAAATGTTGGAAGGACTGGAACACTTATACATTGCTGATGAGGCTGTAAAATGGTGCAACCACTGTGGAAAGTAGTTTGGTGTTTTCTTGAAAATGTGGAAATAGAAATACCATGTGACCTGGTAATCTCTTAACTTTGTATAAATTGTAGAGAAACAATAGTCAGGGCACAAATAGATCTATGCTCGCTCATGTTCATTGCAGCCCCTTTCCCAATAGCAAGAAGAAGAAGAAATGGAAGCAACTCAAAAACCAATGAAAGGATGGATAGGAAAACTGTGGTAAACACACGCAATAAAATGCGATCCATCATAAAAAGATAGCATGAACATGTGCAACATTTCATAGCATGGCTGAACCAAGAGAGCATGGTGCTGAGTGAGGTAAGCCAATCACAAAAGGACAAATGTTATATGAGGTCACAATTCTAAAAAGTGAAGAAAACACTCTCGAAGAGTTACTAAGGAGGGAGGGAAGGGGAGGTATCTCACTCACTGCCATCAAACTAACTTACTCAAAGTGACCCTAGAGCACAGAGTCGAGCTGCTCTTGTGGTTTTCCGAGGCTTTAAATCTTTACAGGAACCTGTAGAGCAGTTGGTGGGTTTGAACTGACAGCCTTACGGTTGACAGCCTAACTAGAAGAGAGATAAATGTCAACTTGGGTGAAGTGAAAACCAGTATGTAGTATGAAGGAAGTCAACTTGCGAGGATTGCAACCAATGACATGAAACAAAATGAATATGCTCAGTGGAGAATTGATTTTCTCTGTACACCGTCACCTCTAACTCATCACAAAAAGTTTTTCTGTTGTTGTTTCTTCAATTAAAAAGACCCCCTTGATGGAATCCAGGACAGATGACCCCTTCAGGACCAGTGGTGAGAGTGGCAATACCGCAAGGGTGGAGGGAAGGTGGAATAGAAAGGGGGAACCGATTATAAGGATCTACATATAACCTCCTCCCTGGGGTATGGACAACATGGAAGTGGGTGAAGGCAGACATCAGACAGAGTACGATATGACAAATAATAATTTATAAATTATCAAGGGTTCATGAGGGAGGAGAGCAGGGAGAGAGGGGAAAATGAGGAGCCAATACCAAGGTCTTAATGTTTTGAGAATGATGTTGGCAAAAACTTGTACAGATGTGCTTTACATACAGTGTATGCCTGTATGGATTGTGAAGAGAATTGCATGAGCCCCCAATAAAAATATCTTAAAAGAAGAGAAATACTCCCTTTACATATCATCCCTAGAGAGGAGGTCAAAGAGCATTGTTAAAAAAAATTATCGGGGACCTTTTCATAAGTGAAATTTTAAATGGGAAGGTATTTTCCTCCTCAAAATACCCTCCACTGAATGAATCCATCTGAACCAGTGCTTCCATTTCTCTAAACCTTCCCTGAAGAGTTTGGTGCATTTCAATTAAAACCACATTTTAACGACAGTTGGAGCAGCTTCTAGGGCAGTGTTTCTCAACCTTCCTGATGCTGAGCCCCTTTAATACAGTTCCTTGTGGCGACCCCCAACCATAAATTATTTTTGTTGCTACTTCGATACTGTATTTTTGCTACTGCTATGAATTGCAATGTAAATATATGGTATGCAGGATGTATTTTCACTGTTACAAATTGAACATAATTAAAGCATAGTGATTAATCACAAAAACAACATGTAATTCCATATTGTGAAATATTTATTTCTAATTAGAAATAAATGAAATTTTGTCTTGAAACATGGTGTAGTATGGGTAACAGTCTTAATATAACAATAGTACATTGCTCCATTTTGCCAAAGCATGCATAAGAAGCCAACGTAAGTGCCAACATTGAGACAGCTTCTTTCTCATCAGATCAGAAATGCTCGAGGCAGTCTTTGCAAGAGCACAATGAATATCATTTCTACAACAAGTCTACTTCTGTATTCCAACTTGATAACCAACCAACTGGACAATCCTGTTTCAAAAAGATATGTTTTTGGAAACGGAAGGAGTGCAAGACAGACTCAGGATATGGCTGCAAATACTTGATCCAGAATTTTGTAACTGGCATCGTAGAGAAATCAGTTCCCGCTGAACCACTGTTAATAAGTCCAATGGACTCCTCTTATGCTGTCTTGGGAACGAACACCTTCAACTTTGACTGTGAATGGGCTTCTGGCAAGTGCGAATGGGGTGTCAGGTAGATTTGGAAAGTATGAAATTTCATCTGCAAGCAGGTACAAGTGTCCTTGGTACAAGTTCCTTTCACAGAAATTATCATCATAATCCTTTCAATTCCTCAAAGAAAGCAGATCAGGTAGACAACATGTAAAATTTATTTTCATCCATTTTTTTGTTTTGCCAAAGCTGAAATTTTGTTTGGAATGATCAGATCTCTTCAGACAAATTGAGGCATGTTGCATTTGGTCCTTGCAGTGATAAATTTAACTCATTCCACATGGCAAAGATGTCAACCACGTAAACTATTTTCTGCAGCTCACTTTTATTGCTGAAAAGTGCTTCAAAGTGTGATCTTGTTTTCTCACTAAAAACATTTTGAGTTCTTCACATAGCAACACGTTTTAAAACTTTTCCTCTCGACAATCATGTCACTTCAGTGTGAAAGAGCAGAGAATTGTTGGGAGTCTCTAACTCATTGAGCAGTTGTGAAAACAGTTGACTGTTTAAAGTGCTCATCTGTGCAAAATTGAAGAATTTATGCCACTTTTCATGACTTCTTGTTACTCTTGTGGTAGTGTCTTCATTGCTAATACTTGCCAATGACTCAAGTAGTAAGGTACGATGCCTTTTAGGGACTCGTCATTCAGTGCCAAACGTTGAAATCCAGATCGACATCCTAACATGGCTAGAGCACTGTCTGAACAAATACCACAAACCTTTTCCCAAGAGATCTTATACTCCTTCAGAAATGAACTAACCAAGCAAGTAGTTATTGCTTCATGAAATTTGCAAAAAAGAAACTCATCTTTAAAATCACCATCATTAATATACCTCATGTAAACCAGTAGCTGTGAACAGTTGGCAACATCTGTAGATTCATCCAGCTGGATGCTAAATATTGGGATGAGAGCAGATTGGAATTCCTGGATTACCTGATCAATAATATCAGCAGACATACCATCTATTCTCCTATGAACAGTGTCGTTAGGTAAGGAAATTGTCATTAGACAATTTAATAGCAAATTTGGCTCTGATCAGAACTTGAACATGTCTTTGGCCACTGGAAAGAGAAAACCCTCAGCAATGGTGTGAAGTCTCATAACTCTGGCGATTCTGAGGGCCACCAAATATAAAGCTTCAAGAGCTGTTACTTTTTGTTTCGGGTACTTACCACCAATATTGCGTCTATCAGTTTTGCTTCTAAACTAGTTGGCATCCTTGTCAGCAAATCTCAGATACTTGCTATCAAAATGGTATTTTAGTTTGTTTAGCCTCATAGATTCGGCTGAGAGAACTTCACAACAAATAACACATTGTAGGTTCTCAATTCCTGCTGTAATTATGGAGGTAAAACCATGCCGTTAATAACCCTCACTGTATTTACCCTTCTTAACATTCTTTTCTACATGATCCATTGCCATGGGATAGTTTGCTAATGAAAATAATATATAACAATAGTAATACAAAAGGTGATACATGGCATAGTTCAGTCAATACAGTTCATTCAAGTTGCCCGTGATTTTTATATACCTGTTACTATCACAGGGGGACAGTATTCTCATCAACCACAGCTGAATCTAAAAAGATTGATCAGCATCCAGATTAAGATCCCATGGTACAGATATTTTCTTTGCAGTAGTTGGTGATTTTACATTTACCCAGCAATTATAATTAATGAAGCGCCGTTTGACCTCTAATACTGCTGCTCTCAACACAGTAGCTGCTTTTAACAGAGTGACTGCTTTCAACACAGCAGTTGCTTTCTACACACTAGCTGCTCTGTACACATGTGTGACTGGTCCACAAAAGTACGCTATGGTGCCGACCCTGTCACATACACCTGTATTTGTACAGGGTATATGTGATGGGGTTGGCGTGATGATGTCATCACGCCGGGTACTCATATGTGGGCGTTCTGCATGTGGACGAACCTGCCTGGTGACAGATACAGGACCAGTGTCTCCGTTCCTAAGATCTTAGGAAATAAGTGTTTTCTGATGGTCGTAAGCCACCCCTGTGAAAGGGTCATTTGACCTCCAAAGGGGTTGCGACCCACAGGTTGAGAACAGTGGCTCAGGAGCTTCAAATTATGTGCCTTTTAAATGTTGGGTTTGGGTCTCAAAAAGAAGTCTGAAGGCACAAGAGAAGGGTTGGGGCAAGCTTTCCTTAGGAAATCTTCATTGGACAGCTCTTGATACTCCC
>PVJH01008933.1:0-82128 GCA_004026705.1 Nesogale talazaci
GCTCATTAACTGGTGTTCCTGTGATTTCCTGCAGCGGCAGTTCCCGGCTCTCAATAACTGGCCACAGCACTGCCCAGGGAGGCGGTCATCACCGAGGGGGCCCAGGGGCCCATCAGCAGCGATGGCCACTTTGCACTTTTGGGGACAGCACAACGGGCCCAACTTAGAAGCAGGATCTGAAGTGCTGAGGGTGATGGTTTTCTCTGCTGCCTCATCGTCTTGGAAGATCCACCATGCTGACCTTTGAAACAGGACGGTGTGCGCTTGCGATGCTGTGTGAACACCAAGCGTCCCAGAGTCTGGTCCTGCTTTGTCCTCAAAGCATCTTGAACAAGGCCGGTGAACTTCAGCAGGCTCCGTTTTGCGGTTGGTCGCGGAGCGATTGCTCCATCTTGCATGTTCCTCAGCCTGCCGCTCTCCCCGGAGCCAACCCATAAACAGCTCAGACACGGCTTTCTTTGTTTTTTGAGGCTTGTCCTCAGGGCTGAGTGTGACATGCTTGTGCCCTATGTGTGAGGAGTAGCATTCACTGATTTTCATCCTCCGTGGTGTTTCATAACCTTTGTGCTCCCTTCTGATTCAACCCTTCTCTTTGATCTCTTGCGGTGACCCCCGCTGGCACTGACTTTTGAATGAAAATTAAGCACAGGACACGGAAAAGGGTGTAAATCCATGAGATAGGGTGCTGCTGCGTAAGAGTTGAAGCTTACCCAGTTAACCAACCACCTTTTTTTGGGGGGGGGGGCATCACTGCTCTCCGGTGGTGGGAGTAGGAGGCCCAGCCCCACTGCTGGAATTGAACCTCCGTCCCAGTGGGCCGCAGTCCCATGCACAACCACTACGCCACTGGGGCTCAGCCCCAACCATCACCTTTTTAAAGAAGCCAGGAACATAGGTATTTTATGATGACAATCAAGCTATGTGAACTGTAAGTTATACATGTACTATCCTCTTAAATGCCTGATGGCACAAATGCTTTGTACACAAGAGATGGGAGGAGCATGTGCTGAAGGTGGGAAGCTATTGGGTTGACTGGGTCCTGTTCTCCCATCAGGATGCCTGGCTTCTATTAGCAGTAAGGGGACCTTGCCGGCATGGATGCTGGGGTTCCACGTGAGATGTGGGCCCAGAAGCAGAAAGTGACTATGGTCAATTGACTGGTTAGATTTGAGTTTCTCAGAGGCCTGTCTCCACTGGTCCATGGTAGGGAGTTTGGGGACATTTACTCAATAAAGACATCTTGGGGACCCCTGGTCTAGGAGAGTGGTAAAGCAGGCATCACCCTGTCCTCAGGGAGTAAGTGGTCTTGCAGGAGTGAGGTGGGGGTAGGGGTGGGGGTGGGCGTGGGAGGGGGGCTGAATGAAAGGAAATTTTGTTATATTTGTTGTGGTTGTTATTGCTTTTCTGTTTTTAAATGATGGTGAGTAGGGGAAGGCTTCTACAGATCAATTTTCCATTGAATAATTCATACACATTTTGTTTCATCTCATTGATTACAACCCTCACGATGAGGTCACTTGTTTCACTTTGTCCATGTGTTTCCTGTTTCAACTCTTCCTTCTTTATGAATGTCTGAACTTTGTTCCTGGACAAATGCTACCCTTCAGATGTCAGATGACCGATTAGTCTAGGTCTGCATGCCTCTCTAGTGCTGCTCTTCTCCTTATAGGCCTGTGCATTGTTGACAGAAGGCAGATCTATGCGAGTGAGCTCAGATGCAGACCTGAAGGGGCCCCGGTTATTGTGTTGGGGGTGCCACTAGCCGCCCTCCTGTTTTCATGAGGGCTACGTTTTCCTCCTCCTCTAGCCAGACCCGGTATGGTGACTCCCTTTCTGAGCTGCTGAGAACCAGCTGGTTCTCCTGTTTCTGGGAATAGGCTCATGGAGTCGGAAGCTTGTGCAGTCCATGTTGGTGCAGTTCCAGTCTTTAAAGAGTCTTCTTGGGCTGAGCCCTGGTGGCGTTAGTGGTTGAGTGTGGGGCTGTGGCCCACGGGCTTGGCGGTTCAAATCCAGTGGTGGCTCTCAGGAGCAGGACTGGGTAGCGCCCACGACCACCAGAGGCAGTGATGCCCCCTCCCCCCAAAAAAGAGTCTTCTTTTTTTGAGACAGGGAGAGACCCATAGTTGCTCTGCACTCATGAGGTCCAGCCACGACTCACTAAAGTCCGATGCATGTTGGACTTTGTCCTTGTGAACCCTTATCCCAGGTGACCTTGGTGTCCTCTGAGAGCTTGGTCCTGAAGCCCCAGACTCAGCAGGGCTTGGTTATGTCTGAGAACTTCTCATAACTCAGCTCTTTGTGTCATCTGTCCTATTCCTGTAATTGCAGCAAAGGCAAAGAGTCTGGTACAAGCAGCCTTTGTCAAATCTATACATATCTTGGGGAAAAGCTCCATTGTCTTTTGATTTCATTTTTCCCATGAACTTTTAAGTGCGATAACAGTGTAAGATGTGTTGCGACAGAATATTGCTTCAAAAAGGATGCAAAGGAATTGGGAGAAATACTGGAGAGACGAACCTTCTAAGAGGTTCACAGAGGGAGAGACTGTCTGTGGCCTGTGGTCACAAAGCACCAGGCATGCACACACAGTTAAAGAAGCTAGGTCCATAACGTGGTACACCCAGGAGAACCTGCCCTGTGGGGAGCTGTGGAGTGTCAGCGTACGAGCCGGTCATCTTTGTCAGCTGCTGTTAAGTTGGTTCTGATTCACAGTGACTTGATGCTTAGCCCTGCTAGTTCTCAGTAATGGTCCTGATCACTGGGATTTTGAGTGGATTGTTACTGCTGTTGTGTCAGTCTGTCTCATCTAGGGTCCCCTTGCTTTTGTTGATCCTCTACATTAGCAAGCACGATGCCCCTTTTCTAGTGTTGGGTCTTTTCAGAGTAAGGAAATGAAGTCTCCTTGTCCTCAATGATAAGGAATGTTCTGGCTGAATTTCCTCCAAGATTGATTTGTTCATTTTTTTGGAAGTCTGGGGCACATTCTTTGCCAGCACTGGGATGTTAGCTTCTGCTTGGTGATGCAGGGGACGGTAGAGGAAAGTACAGCTTGTTCTGGATTGATGCCTTTAGAAAGTGGGGCAATTTAGTGACTAACACATTTCTATCTAGCAGGTGGGAAGAATGGATTGAGATAGCGATGTCATTGGAAAGGGAGCAATAGCCACTCATGTTAGCCTGGGGAGGATGTTTGGTCTTTCTTATTTGTTTTTAATATTTGTCCAGGTGTGATTATGCAGTTGTGGTGTTTTCCCCTGGTTGGCTTTCTAACTGATGTTCACACTCTGTAAGACTGTTTATGTCCACCAGGGGCACATCAGAGCCTAGCTTGGAAGAACTAGGCCAACTACCAGTTGACAGCTCTGAAAGCAGCTTTTCTTCTTCTCAGGATCCGAAGGGGTTATGCTGGAGAAGTAAGACTTTCCAAGTTAGAGCAGGGGAAGGCACAGCAGACAGAATCAGACAGAAGGAGCCTATCGTTCAGGTGGAGAGTGAGGTGTTGACTATCATAGAAGTGCACTAGGAACCCTTGGGTCGCGCTAACAGTGAATGTGCTCAGCTGCTGGTCAAAACATTGGTGGTTCAAGTCCATTCAGTGATGCCTTAGAAGAAAGGGTTGGCCATCTATTTTTTGTTGTATTTTCACACAAAGAACATGAGCCATATGTTTCGTTTTCTTTTTTTTGCCATCCGTGTTCTCCCTCCAAGGTATTTTGGTGAATATACTTCAAAAATTAGCATGGTGCACCTACCAAAATACCTTGTGGGTAGGGCCAAGAGCATAGAATGCATTTTCACCAAGTGGGAAATGAGCTATTGAAATCTGCCCAGGAGCATGATCTGTTCTGAAACATTTGGGGTCCCTATGAGTTGGAATCAAATGGATGGCAACTGGTTTGCTTTTTGTTTTTAAGATCACCAAGTAGATCAGGACCCCAAAATGAGGGGTGGGGGGTGGGGAGCAGCCAGGGAATAAACAGAAATGGAGTCAGCGGGTAGAGAACTTATAGGTCAAGCTAAGGAGTGCTTTAGAAAATGAATTATTACAGATGCAGTTAGGTTCAAATTTAATATTTTCTCATTTGGTCTCTTTTTTTTTCTTTTTCTTTTTTGGGCATCACTGCTCTCCGGCGGTGGGAGTAGGAGGCCCAGCCCCACTGCTGGAATTGAACCTCCGTCCCAGTGGGCCGCAGTCCCGCACACAACCACTATGCCACTGGGGCTCAGCCCCTCATTTGGTCTCTCTTTTGGCCCATTTTAAACTGTCCTAGTTTTTAGCATTGTCTGCTTTCTTTCTTTTAAAAAATCATTTTATTGGGGGGGGGGCCTCTAACTAGTTTTATGACAATCCGTCATTCAATTGTGCTAAGCACACTTGTACATATGTTGCCATCCACATTCCCCATACATTTTCTTTCTGCTTGAGCCCTTGGTATCAGCTTCTCTTTTTGCCCCCCCCCCCACCCTCTCTCCCCCACCTTCCCACTCTCGTGAATCCTGATCAATTATATGTTATTGTTGTTATTTTGTGCTGTCTATTGTCTCCCTTCACCCACATTTCTGTTATTCATTCCCCTGGAGGGGCGGCCTATATATCCAACTTTGTGAAGGGCTTTCCCTTTCTCCTTCTTTTCTCCCCCCTCCCCCCAACTATCCCCCTACCCTCATCATGCAGCTATTCTCTGAGGGTTTTACTGGTCCTTAATTCCATGTGTCCAGACCGCTCATCTGTACTACTGTGTGCACTCTTGTCTAGCCAGATTTGTGAGGCAGAACTGGGCCACGGTAGTGTGTGTGTGTGGAAACATTCAGAAACTAGAGGAATGATATGTGTTTTATCGGTTCTTTGCTGCACCCTGCTTGAATCATCCCTTTTTTATAACCCTTTTGTGGTAGACTGTCCAATGGTCTACAGATGGGCTTTGCATCTCCACTCCAACCTCCCATCTTTCGCATCAATATTATTGTTTAATACCTGATACCTGATCCCGTTGACACTTCATGATCACAGAAGCTGGTGAGCTTCTTCCAAGTGGGCTTGTTGCTTCTCTGCTAGATCTCCCCTTGTTTAAGCCTTTAACACCTCAAATGCTATAGCTTTTGATAGCCGGGCACCATCCAGTTTCTTCACCACATTTGCTCATGCACTCATTTTGTTTCCAGCGATCATGTTGGGAAGGTGAGCATCAGAGAGTGCCAGGTTTGACTGCTTTCTTTCTATTGAGGTTATCTGTTTTACTTTGTTATTCTTGTTAGTGTCTTTTAACTTTTTCTTCTCTTTCTTTCTTGGAGCAACTGGTGGGTTTCAACTACCCATTGTGTTTAGCAACCTAATCATGTGTCTGAGGTTTGCTGCTGGTCAATTCAGCAATCTGCTTGAGCATTTCACATGACTGGACAGAGTTCTAAGATGCACGGACGCTGGAGGCCTGGGTTTGGCACTGGCACAACGTCTCTCTCCCTCACTTGATTGGCCACAGTAAGTCCCACTGTGAAAGCCAAGGAACAAAACTCATAGATTCCTTCTTTTTGCTTGTGCAAAGTCACATTGCCAAGAGGCATGGATACAGGGAAGGCTTTTGAAAAAAAAAAAGAATCTAACATAACTGTTGTACATCTGAATGACTGGCTGGAAATCATCTGTTAGAAATCAAGCATTTCCTTGACATTCCTTTTTTTTTTTTGGCATCACTGCCCTCTGGTGGTGGGTGTAGGAGGCCAAGTCTTGCTGCTGGATTTGAACCTCCAACCCAGTGGGCCGCAGTCCCGCGTACAACCACTACGCCAGTGGGGCTCAGCCCGCCTTGACATTACTTTTACCACTTCTCTTATGGACTTGGTAATCGCTTCCTTGTGGATGATTTTGTCATGCTTGACAGGAAAATACCAATGGAGCAGGACTGGGATATGCTTCTCTCTTCCAGGAGTCCCTTACTCAGCCTCCCTTGGTACTGAGTGCTAGGTAGAGATCAGAAGCAGGAAACACATTGGTTTGGAATCCAGCAGGGAACTTACGTGACTGTGAGCATTATAGTGTGATGGTGTGATGGTATGATGGTGTGTGTGTGTGTGTGTGTGTGTGTGTGTAGCGACCTGTGAGCCCACACTTGTGGCCCTGAGGGAGGAATAGAGGGAGTATGTGTGTGTGTCCTGTGAAAAGCAAAGGTTCCTAGGGATCATGGTTGGATTCTATTTTTGAAAAATGAGTTTGTCAGGCAATACATGTGCTGATGGGTGAATTCTTGCAGCCACCGGCCTTCCATTCCAGACAATGAGGTGCCCTGGGCAGGGAGCCAGCCACAGTGAGATGGGAGAGTGGAGTTGGGAGGGGTCTAAATGCCCAGCTGCCTTCTGCCTTTATGGTGGAGGCCTGCCTGCACTACCCAAGATGGCACCATTCACTGCTCGGACTCTGAGCGTTGGGGCTGATCAGAGTGGTGAGAGGGGCGGCTCTCATTGGCATTGGCTCTTTGCTGCCCTGCCCTCAGGGGCAGACTCTGTCCGAGAACCAGGTCAGAGTCATGCTGCTCTGCCAACACTTTTGGGTTCTCTGCAAAATGACACTGAAAGCCATTAAACTTGGACTCAACTCACATCTTCCATCAAAATAAGTTCTAGATGGACTAAAGATTTCAGTGTGTACGTGTTTTTTTTTTTAAAAAGGAGGTCATAAAAGGATAGCAGAATGATTTTAATCTCAAAATGAGATTAAAATTTCCAGAGAATTATAGAGACCCAGAAGTTTTTGGTCAAAGAGATTGGTTCATTTTACTACACAAATAAATACAACTGCAAAAATTCCAGTACTCAAGACCAACAACAAATATGTAATTAAAAAAAATTTTTAAGAAAAACTAACTGGTTTCTGGTTAGGCTAGTTTTCCCCAACATTATTTTGTTGAAAAACAGCATAATTTTCTTAGTGACTCAAAATATCACCTTCATTATGTGTTCAATTTTCACTTATTTATACAAACTCACATGCTTTGTGGGTCTCTTCCTGGGCTTTAAATTCCACCCAGAGATACGACAATGCGAAAAACTGTGCAGCTTAGATGTAATGAGATACAAAGCCTCTAACCTTGCTATGAGTTGCCCTCCCAGTTTCTCACAGACCATATTGCATTCACATTAGTTTTGTGTTTCTGCCCTCTGCAGTGCTCCATTTCCACTCTCCGATCCATGATGGCAGCTCCAGCATCAGCATCAGGATATTACCCCACCGGCAAGACGGAGTAAAGGGAAAAAGTGGACAATCTCCCTTCTGTTAGGTACGTGTTTGGGAGAGAGTAGTCCATAAAAGGGAGAGGAGAAATCATGGAGTGGTCACAGGGTAAACTATTGAGGAGTTTGATTAGTAGTTTAAATAGTTGAATACTGAGTTGATGATTTGAAATGTACCCCCTCCCCCTAATTTACAATAAAAAGGTAGTACAAAGAAAAGGTATCTATTCAGGAAGTTTCACTCACCATCTTGAGATTGACAGGCAAGACTCCACCCCTACACTCTTAATCCTCAAATTGACACCAGATCAGATGACTGCCACACCATCCCTGAGGGATTTTGAGGCTTAAAATATTTACAGGAGCAGATAGCCTCATCTTTCTCTTGTGAGGCAATGGGTAGGTTCAAACTGCTGACCTTGTGGTTAGTAGCTCAGTGCATAATCCAATTCACCACTGTGGCTCCTCCGTTGGGGACAACTAAGGTCTATCAAAGGGTCTTAAGATGATTCATGTTCTTTTTAAGAGTGAAATAGTCTTTCAGAATGATTTCATTAAATATCTTTTAAGCATCTCTGGAGAGGATTGCATCATTGTTTTAGTCCAGGTAGAGTAGAGAGACAAATCCACAGAGACACTCATATGTGTATAAAAAAGAGCTTTATATACAATACTAATCGAATATTGAGAAAACATCCCAGCCTAGTCCAGATCAAGTCTGTAAGCCCGATATTAGCCCAGATATCTGATACCAAGTTGTAAAATCTTCTTCAGACTCATGTAACACATGCAATAACTCCAAATTCAGGAAGATCATAGACCAGTGGGTGGAATAAGCCCTTCAGTGCTGGGAGGGGGTTCTAGGTGGCTTTTTGAGCTCAGGTCTCTAGCATAGCTTCATATATCTTGTCAGCTGGAATTTCTCCCAGGGATTGTGTCTATGTTCTGCCTCCAGTGAGCTATTTATCTCCTTAGTGTCTCCAAATGAGGTCATCAAGCTGTGACCTGATTGACAGGCTAAACTCCACCCCTTCATTCTTTTTTTCCCCCAATGATTTTATTGGGGGCTCTTATGGTTCTTCTAATTTTAGTATGTGTGCTGCCGAAGCGAGCACTCTCTTACAGTTCTTATAACATTCCATACATCATTTGTATCAAACATATTTGTACACAGCACCCCTTCACTCTTAAGTCTGAAATTCGTAACTACCCCAATCACTATTTGGATTAAGGTGGTAGAATAATATCATACTATCTATGCATTCCTAGAATCAACTCCTGATATCATGGTATATTAATGTAAAAATTTCCCCTGGATTCTGTTAACTAAATTTTATTGAGGTTTTTGTTATTTTTGATAGCCATATTTATAAGTAAGACTTACCCACAGTGGGTTTTTTTGTTATTTATTTTTTGGTACATCATGGTTTGTTCTTCCCTGATTGTGAAGTTATATTCATTTGGTCTTGAAAAGAAGGCCTCTCATTAAAGCCGATACCTATTAGACCCCTCGGCTGTCTTGAAGGTGAAGATGTCCCAATTTGGTCTTCATGTTCTCTCCATCCTCTGATGGCCAGGAGCTCTGTCTTGGCACCTCTTCTGGAATCTTCAGCCTATGTTAGAGGTGTCTATCTTATCTCCTTTACCAAGCTGGATTCTTCATGTGCAGTCATTCACTCCTCACCCAGGGTACACAGTCCTTCATGACCAGGACTCGAGATCCAGGGAAGGAGGAGTCCAGTGCCCTGCCACAGAAGTTTCCAGTCTGGAGAGGAGAGGGCATCTATGGAAAGAGGTCTGTGAGAGGCTAGGAATGGGGCTGATGGAGGACTGTGCAAAATGTGAAGGCTCTAGGACAGTGGTTCTCAACCTTCCTATTGCCGCCATCTTTTTTTAAAAGTCATTTTATTGGAGCCTTGTACAACTCTATCACAATCCATCCATCCATCCAAATGCACATTTGTACATGTGTTGCTCTCATCATTCTCAAAACATTTGCTTTCTACTTGAACCCTTTTCCCCCTCCACTTCTGCTCTCCCTCCCTCAAGAACCCTTGATAATTTATAAATGATTATTATTTTGTCATATCTTTTCTTTGGGGGGGCATCACTGCCCTCTGGTGGTTGTGGGAGCTACCCAGCCTTGCTGTTGCTGGAATTGAACCACCAAACCAGTGGGCGGCAGTCCTGCGCTCAACTACTACGCCACTGGAGCTCAGCCCTATTTAGTCATCTCTTACACCGTCCACTGTCTCCCCTCCCCCACTTCAATGTTGTCTGTACCCCAGGGAGGAGGTTATATGTGCATCCTTATAATCAGTTCCCCCTTTCTACCCCACCTTCCCTCCACCCTCCCAGTATAGCCACTTTCACTGCTGGTCCTGAAGGGATCATTTTTCTTAGATTCCTTGTGTTTCCAGTTCCTATCTGTACCAGTGTACATTCTCTGGTTTAGCTGGATTTTTAAAGTAGAATTGTAAAGTGGATAATGATAGTGGGTGGAGGTGAGGGGGGGAAACAAGTATTTAAGAACTAGAGGAATGTTATATCATCCTTGAGATTTGGTGGTCCAGGATCCTTCCTCCCCCTTCCTTTGTTTCCATGTGCTCCGATCAGACATGTCCTTCTTCCTGAGCCACAGCTTCATTGCTGTCCTCTGAAGTAAACTCTTCTGGGGACAGCTTCCATGGAGTTGGGATTGAGGCTGGTCCCTCAGATCTCTCTACTGGTTCCCTACTTTATGCCAGTATGTTGCATGCACATCTTGGAACACCAGGTTGAAATAGGTCCTTCTTTTCCTGTGGAGATATAAAGAATACGCTCCCCTTGGGTGGGTTTGTGCCCTGTTTCCCTGCTACCCATTTATTTATTTTCCCCACCCCCCTTTATAGTTGGCTACCATACATATCCCTGGATTTGGTCTGGCCCCTGCCATACTACCTGGACCTCACCCCAGGAAGGTTTGTACAATAGCTTTTTCCCTAACCCCCTCTGCATTTTTTTTTAAGCTCACTTCAGCAGACTCATGTTATACTTTTCCTTTTGTGCTGCCGCCACCCTTTAAAACAGTTCCTCATGTTATAGTGACCCCTCACCCATAAAGTTATTTTCATTGTTACTTCATAATTTTGCTACTGTTATGAATCAGCTGACCCCTGTGAAAGGGTCGTCTGACCCCCAATGGTTCACGACTGACAAGTTGAGAACCGCTGCTCTAGGAGATGCTTATCTGAGACGCTGATGCGTGTGCTGTGTCTTGATGCAAGATTGGAAATAAATCTTGTGCAGTGCCTGACTGATGTCCCTTCCACACCCCAAATATCCTGGTTGAGTGAATGAATGAAGAAATTTCGCTAAGTAGGCAAGCTAGGGAAGGAACAGCATGTTGGAAAACAGGGAGGAACAACTTGACGTATTCAGACCACAGTGAGGTCTGGCATGTGGTGGGGTCCAGCCTGATGAGAACAAGGGGTGAACCGTTGTCTCTTTTAAATATGGGCTGGAGATTAGATTTGAGTTCTGGAACTGAATATATATATATATATATATATATATATATATATATTTTTTTTTTTAACATTAAGGGGTACCATACAGACAGGATCTCAAATGTACAACTTGATGAACTTTCCCCTGGATAGACCTGTCTAATACCCACCACACTAACAGGCAGACCCTCTCCGGTTCCAGGAGCCTCTCTTGTGCCTCCTCCCATTTAGTCATTCCCCATCCCTCTGGCTGCTGTGACTGCCATCACCACAGCCTAGCCCACCCTGCCTTTGCATTTCCTATAAATGAACTGATACAGTTTATTCCTTCATGTCTGGCTTCTCTCACTTGTGGTGCTGGTGAGCCTCATTCATGTTGTTGATGTATCAGTAATTTGCACATTGAAAATTTCTTATGGCTTTATTTTGACTCCACAAGACTAGTGGAAGGCTAGTGACCCCATTATTGTACATGTCCAATGAATATTAGCTGTATGAATGAATGAATGAGTGTGCAATAAATGAAATCTTTTAATACACCCCTTCTAAAAGAAGCCCTTACTATGGCAATCATCTTCACGGATGGATGAGAGCCACGCATACTCATACTTTCTTTTTAAAAAGTTCCCGTGACTATTATCCCAACCATTGCTATTTGCACAAAGCCTTCTTTAGGGAGAAGCTGATTTCTGGAGTTGCTTCCACCCCCTCCAGGGGGTGTTTATAGGTGGGCTGTTTACCTCAAGAAGACCCACTCCTGAATCAACCTGACAGGGCTCCTGCACCCCAACTCCCAGTTCCTGGCGTGGTCATCAGGCATTTTCTAGGGAACTCCCTCTGCATTTCCATGCCCTGTTCCTTACCCTGGGAAGGCACATTGGCAGCCCCCCAGAAGGGGCAACTTCCCGGAAGCTGGTTGACTTCCTGTTCCACCAGCTTCTTCCCCAGGGCCGCTAGTTGCCTGACCAGCCAGTCGGGTCTCGGCAGGAAGAAGATCACCAGGGCAACACCGGAGCACATCCCTGTGTGTGCCAGGGCTGTATGTGGGAGCATAGAACATCCTGAGTTCCCAGGACATGTCCTCTACTGACTGCAACATCCTGCCTGGAATCATCCCAGCCTTCGGGGGGCAGCATCACAGACCCCTTCTAGAAGGCAGAGGGGTTGGGCTCCTGACCGCACAGTGACTCGAATCCTTCCACTCATCTTTGTTGGTGGTCACCATCAGGCAGCCAGGGCTCTTGCTCCCCAGGGACTCTTTCTGCTCAGCTCGAGCTGGCCACACGCCTCCTTCCCTCTCCACATGGGGTCTTTGCCTCTGAGATTCCTTGTCAAGCCCACACTCAGACCAAACCTGCCGCCTGTTGCCCTGGAGTTGATTGCGCCTCAAGGCAGCCCCCATGCGTGACATAAGAGGGTAGCACCGTAGGGTGTGCAAGGCTGTCAACTTTACAGAAGCAGATTGCCAGATCTTTCTTCTGTGGGGGTGCTGGCTAGGTTTGAAGCACCAACCTTTAGGTGAGTAGCTGAGCATCCACCATGTGGGCCACCTAGGGATCTGTGAAGGGTTCCTGATCTGTTGGCACTTCCTGCAGAACAGAACCCCTTGGGGCAGACCAGCCCCAGACACAGCCTCTTCCCTTGTGGGGTCAGAGCTGCGGGACAGAGATCAGCCTCGCGCTTCGGATTGCTTGATTGACTTGACTCCACCACTAGAACTTGTTGTGGCAGATTTGGGGGAACAAATGAATGAGTGACCAGTTCGCACTTTTTGTTGAGGTTCTAAGGACAACACTGAAACTCTTTTCCTCTTCTCCTTCGACCTGCGCACCCCTCCTTCTCACCTGTAGCCTGTCCGACGAGTCAGGTAGTAGGACAAACCAGTGGCTCCTGGTGTCCAAGGCTGCAGCTCCCAATCTCCTGCCCTGGGCCGGAGTGGCCAAGCAACTTGGATTGAGCGGCCGAGGACAGCCCTGTGAGCATTTGCAGGCAGCATGGGGCAGAAATGCATAAAGCCCTTGGCGGTGCCAGGCTGTGAGACCATTAGCACAAGGGACAGGGCTTGCTTGGAGAGACCTGGTCAATTACCGTGAGTGCGGGTGGCAAGAAGGTGCACCCCGGTTCACAGCAGCCGGGCCTGCCTGTTGTGTTATCTAACATGGCAGGCCCAGCAGGTGCTGCCTTTCTTTCAGAGCAGAGACCTGCCTGGCAGTGTTTTTTGAGTCTGGTAGGACTAGCCTGCTGGGCTGAAAACGCCTTTCTTGCCAACTCATTAAGGGCTGGGCTGGAGTCTCAGGAAGCCTGTGGACTTGGGCCACTTATCAGGATAGAGGTCTTGGCGGCTTGTCCTCCCCTGCAGGGCCTCTCGCTTTTCTGCCAGTCCTCCCGTGCTCTCAGAGTAGGGCTGGAGGAGGTGCTGGAGGGAAGATGGTGGGACAGAAAGGGATGAAGTTACCTGAGGACATGGCCCTGGGCCCTGCTTCCTTCACTGTGACTCTTTACCTGTGTCAAGATGGAAAGTGTGACTTCATTTCAGTGGGAAGTGACTGAAAAGAAGAGTGTTGTGTGTGCTTTCTCCAATGGAAAGTTCATGGTCATACTAAGGGATTTGGGGATCTGGGGTTAAGAGTGACACCTAAGAGAGGGTTTAAGCAAGCGGCCATCTAGCTCAGAAGCAACAAAGCCCACATGGAAGTAGCACATCAGCTTGTGAGACCACGAGGTGTCAAAGGGATCAGTTATCAGGCTTCAAGAACTAATAATCATAACATTGCATTCCCACTTTCCTGATATGATCAATAATGTGTGCATAAGCAAATATGGTGAAGAAGGTGAAGGTGCCCGGCTATCAAAAGATATAGTGTCTGGGATCTTAAAGGCTTGATGGTAAACAAGCAGCCATTTAGCTCAGAAGCAACAAAGTCCACATGGAAGAAGCGCACCAGCCTGTGTGATGATGAGTTGTCAAAGGAATCAGGTATCAGACATCAAAGAACTAAAAATTATGTCATTATACATGAAGGGGAGTATAAATTGAGGACCCAAAGCCCATCAATAGGTGAAGCAAAATCCCTTCTCAGAGGGATTGCAGGGAGGAGAGGAGTCAGTCAAGGTACAGTGTAGCGACAATGATATATGCAACTTTCCTCTAGTTCTTAAATGCTTCCTCCCACCCACTATCATGATCCCAATTTTACCTTAAAAATCCAGCTAGACCAGGGGGATGCACATTGAAGCTGGAAACACAGGGAATTCAGGATAGATGATCCCTTCAGGACTAGTGGTGAGAATGGTGATGTCAGAAGGGTGGAGGCTAGAAAGGGGGTGTAGCAAGGGGGAACCAATTACAAGGATATACAAATAACCTCCTCCCTGGGGTACAGATAACAGTGAAGTGGGTCAAGGGACATATTGATCAGTGGACGATATGACAAAATAATGATAATTTGAAATTATTAAGGCTTCATGGGGAATAGGGAGTGGAGAGGGAGGGGAAATATAGGGAGCTGATACTGGGGGCCATACCACCCTGCATGCGCCCTATCTTGTCTGATCTCAGAAGCTAAGCAGGGTCGGGCCTGGTTAGTACTTAGATGGGAGCAGGATGTGTCGAGAATGATGATGGCAACAAATGTCCAAATGTGGTCTACATACAATTGATGTATGCATTGATTGTGATGAGAGTTGTATGAGGCCCCAATAAAATGATTTAGTAAAATAAATAAATTATTTAAAATAAGAGAGGTTTTAAGATGCTAGGACAGAGTCTTGGACCAGGCAGAGGAGGATGAATCTGCGACGGGACTGAAGAGATGTCTGAGAGGTAGATGGAAAACTGGGAGAGGTTTGCGAGCAGAAGCCATGGGAAATGAGTGAGCCAAGAAGGCAGTGGTCACGTGTGTCGAATGCTGAGCAGCCGTGTCAAGTGACCAAGGATATTGAGTGCCTTTGGAGGAAGGACACTTGTCTGGCAGAGTCTTGAGCACCTTCCAGGACACACGACAGCCAGTCGTTGTTGAGTGGACTCTGCAGTGACCCTCACTTGTCAGAGTAGAGCAGTGCTTTGTGGAGTTTTTGCTGGTTGGGTTTTTCGAAGTCGACCACCAGGCCTTTCTCCTGGTTGAAACTCAACCCATGGGAGTAGCAGCAGCCAGGCACGTGTGTTAGCCATTTGTATACCTAGGAGCCTCATGGCTCACGGTCGGCATCCAACAGTCATTGAAGGAAGCGTTCCTGTCTTTCCTCTTCTGTCCAGGGGGAGAACAGCTGCTTACTGGGGTGGGCAATAGAACCTGCAGACTCCGCCTTACATCCAGAGAGGCTTTCCAGTGGTTCTTCAGTTGCCTGGGCTTTTGAAAGCTCTTCAGGGTGGAAGGCGAAGTGGGTGCTTTCTCCCCCAGGAGGATTGGATTTTGAAGCCCTGGGTCTCAGGATCACACTCATTTCGCCTTTCTGGGCTTCTCCCTTGCTATTACTCATGCCTGAAACGTCTCTCAGGAAATAGTGGTTTGGCCTGAAGACCCACCTTCCTCTTTGCATGTTCTTCTATTGCCTGGTAGCTGGGAGATAGTGGGTTGGACCCACGTGTGTTGAGATGCTCTGTATGGTGTGGAGTTCTGGACTGTCCTTTGGTCTGTCCCTTTCTCAGTGAGCTGAGCTCTTTGCCCAGCTCTACCCATTCGACAGTGTTCTGTGACGTCAGGCTGCTGCTGCTACTGCTGCTTGTCCTTTAGCTGTCACTGGTTAAGCCTCTGTGCCATGGAGTGGGAGGCTGAGACACGTGCTCTGACTCTAAGTAAAATGACCACAATGAGTGTTTGCTGTGGAAGTTTTTTTTTCTATCTTTATTTATATTTTCTTTTTCTTTAAAAAAATCATTTTATTGGGGGGGGGGCTCAGACAACTCTTATCACAATCCATCCATCCATTGTGTCAAGCACATTTGTATATTTGTTGCCCTCATCATTCTCAAAACATTTGCTTTCTACTTAAATCCTTGATATCAGCTCCTCATTTCCCCCTCTCTCCCTCCCTGTTCCCCTCTCCCTCATGAACCCTTGATAATTTATAAACTATTATTACACTGTCTGATGTCTCCCTTCACCCACTTTTCTGTTGTCTATCCCACAGGGAGGAGATTACTGTATTTTTTGGACCATAAGATGCACACAGTTTTTAGAGCAGGAAAATAAGAAAAAAGAATCTGAACCAAACAGTACCAGTATACTAAAATATTTATTAAAATAAAGCAAAATATGGTAATATTTAACAGTGTAAACTCAACAGTGGTGTTAAGAACCACCACCACTTTAATTAAAAAAATGAGGAAAAACTTAGGCACTAACATCGACACTCCAGGAGGCTGGACTTCTCCCAAACACACAGCAGTCCAGGGCATGGAAGCAGCAGCAGACAGTAAGCGGGCACATGGGATCAGAAACAAATGTTCTGGGCTATCACACCTTCAGACCATAAGATGCACCCTCATCCCCCCCCCCAACTTTTGGGGAAAAATGTACATCTTATGGTCCGACAAATATGGTATATGTAGAACCTTGTAATTGGTTCCCCTTTCTTACTTCCCCTCCCCTCCACCCTCCCAGTATCACTGCTCTCACCACTGGTCCTGAATGGATCATCTGACCTGGATTCCCTGTGTCGCCAGTCCCTATCTGTACCAGTGCACACGGTGTGGAGGTTTCAAACACCACAGGATCCTAGGATGGGCTGATGGAGACAAGAACTGGGCAACAACAGCAACGAAAGACTGGATTTTGGGGGAGGATTGAAAACGCGCTCCAGAGGGTTTCCACTTGCTCTCCAGGGATCTCCGAGAATTCTGTGAGACATCTGGAGAGTCAAGATGGGGTGGGGAAAGTCAACCAGGTAGGATCTGGGACCCAGGATCTGGCTGAAGCATCCATCTATCCATCATCTATCTATGTATCTATCATCTAGCGAGCGGAAAAACCTGAAAGCCATTGCTTTAGTGTAACTCTTGAATTTGGCAAGTGGTTAGTATCAAAAAGGGATTAGAATGCAGACCCTTTTCCCACAGTGTCATTAACTAAATGCTTGCACCATTATTTCATTGCCATGTGTGTTTGAGTCCAGGGGAGACACACTCTTACACACGCATCAGGCCTGCTCTCTTTGATCTCTGCTTCCCCCGGGTTGGTTTGTTGGCTCTGAAAGGTGTCTGAGGAAGATGCTTAGGATTCTTCCACTTCAACAACTCTTTTCTCCACTGTTTTTGGCTTTAGAAGTACAAGGTGAATTGAGCAGGCCTGTGAAGATGTCGAGCATTTTTAATATGAGTGACTGCGCAAGTCAGAGAAAGGCGCCCCTCCAAAGAAAATGGTCTAATGGGGTTAATAAAGGTCACTATTCCTCAGGGAGCTGGGAAATTAATCTGACGGCTAAAACCTCTGAGGGGGTTAATGGAAATGGTAAAGCAACCGCTCTGCATATTGAAAAGACTATAAATAGCGCAAAGTCCTGAACTGCCTCTTGAAGCTGCACTATCCCCCATATTAACTTCAGTGGCTTTGTGTCAGGCCAGGACACAACCTGAATTTATTCCGGCTGCTCCCGAAGACCGCTGTGATCCCTGTCAGCCGTGTGATAGCACAGAGAGTGGGAAGAGGGAAGGCAGGCTGGTGACAAATTAGTGCCAAAGCCACTTAGCGTGAGTGGTGTGTGTGTAAGACTGTTGGGTGTGTTGGTTTGTGAGAGGATTGTGGATGACAGGATATGACAGACTCATCGATGTGCCCTAAGCATGGGCTACTTTGGTATCTTCGTTTTTAATGGGAGGGGGACTCCAAGGACCGGAGAGTACGGAAAACTTGCCCGAGACTCTTTCAGTCAGCCAAGAAAGGGGCACAGGGTCCTGACCTGGAGACCTTTCCCGGCTTCCTGACAACTAGCTGCCCCATTTCTATGTTTTGGGGGCACCCAGCCCCTCTCACCTTGTTTCTGGTGTGTTTGCCCTTCCCACTCCCACTCGCCCCTTGTCAGCAGGTCTGTCTTATTTAGCTTTGATACCAGTGTCTTGTTTGGGTACTCTTGGGTGGTCAGGAAGTATTTGTGGCTTGATGGCAAGATCGGTGAATGTCACCATGAGAGGCCATTTCTAAGAGTCCACTCTTGCTAGCAGGAGGAATGCCAGGCAGACACAAGCGCAAGTTCTCATCAGAAGCTAAACATTCTATGGTTCTCGAAGTTAAGCAGTGATGATCCCTTTCATTTCTCTAAAATAGATGCTCATTTGATTCTCCTGATCATGTATGAGAGACAGGGCTGGTGGTTCTTATCCCCACATCATGGATGCATAAAATAGATGTGTTGGCCTTTGTACATATATTTATATGGCAATACATTGAGGAAGTGGATGCATTTGGGGCCTCTGCTGAAGCCCTCCCTCAATGCAAGAACACTGTGTCCTAACAACCTGGCATTCTGTGGTGCACACCCTCCTGGCACGATCACTGAGGAAAAAATGGTTGCAGAGGCAAATATGGTGAAGAAAGTTGATGGTGCCTGGCTATCAAAATATATAGCATCTGGGGTCTTAAAGGCTTGAAGTTAAACAGAAGACATGAGGTGATCTTCCTGATAATGAGTGAAAAGGGCAGAGCCACTAGGTGTTCACTCCCTTTTATGAAAGAGGAGATTGCAGGGTGGGGAGACTCCTCACTTACACTCGCGCCATGTTCTGGGGTCCAGTGTTGTGTTGGATGAGAGTCCCTGAGGAGGAGAGAGCTAACACGTCAACCTGGGATGGCAAGAAACCAAGTCAGCATCAGGTTAGTGCTCCCAGACCTGTGTGCAGTGCTTTCTCCTACATGGTCTCATTTGTCCCTACACCAACCCTGGGACGTGGTTATTACCATCAGTGATATTTTATAGATGAGGCCTCCGACTCCGAAGACATTGAGGGATTTGCGGCATCCCTTCATTGATTGATGGTCGCGTTGGAGCTGAGCCCAGGTCTGCAAACATTGCAGTCTTACAAACAACGAGGGTACCAGCAGGCCCAGAGGTGACTGACGGACAGAGAGCAGGTCAGAGAACAGGAAAAGGCATCATAATCTAGGAAACCAGTGCCAGACGTTTCAAGGTTAAAGGTTATGCTGGAGAAGGGACTGCTGGGAAGTGATGGGTTTAGGAGACTGGATGGTGAGGAGAGAAAAGTCTCCCCGAAGAGCATGGAGCAAGCACAAAACAGGGGGACAGGAAAGAAGCAGCGATGTGATCCACAGAAGATGGACGGGAGAGGCATCCAGAGTTAGTTCTTCCCGGGAAGTATCTCTCAGCTGCAATGTGGAAAGAGATGTTATTTTTGTCTTTGTGACATTTCAGGCTTTAGCTGCTTGCAATTTAAAGCAAAAAAGAGAAAATCCCAAATCAACCCCGCTTATTCCTTACTGAGTTAAGGAGAATGATGGAGGAAGGACACAACGCTTAGCCACGAATTGCCATTCTTCTGAAAACCCAGAAACACTGGCCACAACTTATTTCAAACAGTCATTTTCTCAACGCCTCACTTGCATCACGACTGGGGGACAGGAGGTGAGAAAAGACCAGGGAAGCACATCCTACACCATGATTCTGAGCACAGAGGATGAGGACAGGCTAAAGGAAAATGACCCTGGGCACCCAGAAGAGGCCCTGAGACAGACAGGGCAGCTTAGGCACCCATTCAGAGTCTGGGCTGGGGTGGCCTGGTGGGCTCTCTGACCTGTGAGTTCCCCGCCCCTTCTTCCCAGAGGCTCTCTCCAGGTTTAAGCTCTGCAGTCAAAGCCTCCTCTTTGTTTGAGACTTTGATTGAGCTCAGATTTAATTTTGTCTTTTAGGCTTTCCAGATAAATCTTCAGGCAGGAAACAATATTACATTTCCTTTCCCTTCAGTGAAAAGAGGGTAGAATCTTACCATACTTTTTCTTTGTGAAGGAGGATGAATTGAGATGTTTCCAGGGTAGGAAGGAATAATATTAATACTAAATACTTTAATAATAATAATAATAATAATAATAATAATAATAAGAGCATGAAGAATGACCCAGAAGCTATAACGAGTAGATGCTGCAATCAAATTAAATCAAAGTAACACACCTCAACCCCCAGATCAAACATTTTGAACTGTACCATCTCCCCCATCACACACATGCAACATCTCCAACCTTCAAGGGGATGGATTCCAACCCAAATGTGGGCCTATCTGTTGTCTGATGCTATATGGAATTTGTCAAAACATATTTTTTTACATTATAAGCAATGATGCTGACTGCAGGAGGAAAGCCGAATCAGTGAGCATGTAAGCATCTTAGTGCTGGCAGGAGTCTCCATGTGGCTGCTTTAGCAGCCAGGGCTGGATCAGGGTAGGTCCATGTGCCTTCTCCTCAGGGATGTTTCCCAGGAAGTGAGCCTTGCCAGCTGAAGCAGGGACCAGCTAAGGCACTGCACACTGTTCCAACCATCAGAGAGCAAGATACCTGAGAACAAGAAAGAAGAGGCTCACCCAGCCATTTATCTCTCCATCCTGCCCTTCAATGAATCCCCTATGTGTTTATCGGCCAGGTTGGCACAATAAACCTTAACTGTCACAACGGGCCAGCAGGATGATAAAGCTGTTTCTAAGAGGGAGGGGTGACCCTGAAGTCTGGGGCTTTCTAGATAAGGACCACTTCTGGCCCAACAGGGCCCCTCACCAAGGCCCCACGATCTGGTTCTTGCCTCCTGAGGAGGAGGCCACTAGACAAAAGTGGAATCTTCACATCCCCAGGGGACAGAGAGCCTGCTACCCTCATACACTGGCTATGGGTCCCCTCTGGGTTAGGTTTTGTTGCTCTTGGCTGAGATTCCTCACACACATGGGGTCTAAGCTAGGACAATGGGAGGACTCATTCAGGTCCAGGGGGACTCTCGTCCTTCAGCAGGCTAGCTCAGGAGTGTTCATGGCGGGGCCAGAAAGAGAAGAGAATGAGCAGAAGCATGAAAGGTCTCTAGGGAATCAGGCTCAGAACAGACTCCGTAGCACTTCCCCCACGTTTTGTTGGCTATAAATAAGCCACAAGCCCAGTTCAGATTGAAGGGGTATGGACACAGATGTTGGAGGAACTGCCAAGTCACATTGAGAAAGGACGTGAGAACCAGAGAGGGAAAATGGCAGCCCATACTGAAAGCCATCTACCACATATGGAAACAGTATGAGCAGTCTTAACCAAGTTGGTTGGAAAAATGGAAGTAAAAGTTAAAAAAAAAAGTGTAAAGTTTATTTCTCCACATGATCTTAAGCAAAGCCAAAACACCTTGTAAGTGAGATTACCCACCATTTAACCTGTCCTTCCATAATGGAAGGTCCTGGAAATTCAACCATGTCTAAGCAAAGTTTTAAAAATATTATGAGCAGAAATATGTATGCTAATTCCCCTCTGTCTAAACTGTCTGAAACATTCAATATTTACATGAAATGTATTATATTAAAAAGCTATGCATTTTTATAATTCTAAAAATAAATGAGTA
Organism: Nesogale talazaci; assembly: GCA_004026705.1. Classification (NCBI taxonomy): domain Eukaryota; kingdom Metazoa; phylum Chordata; class Mammalia; order Afrosoricida; family Tenrecidae; genus Nesogale; species Nesogale talazaci. Next base: position 21,240 of record PVJH01008933.1, read on the forward strand.
GGAGAAAAAAACATGTGCCCATTCAAGAATTTTAAAAATTAGGACACAAAAAGAAGTCAGAAAGAATAAAATGTAGACTGTAAGGTGGCTGCTTAATGCTTTCCCATGGAAACAATGACTTAAGGGGACGTGTGTGACGAGAGGGGTGAGTAGGACCCTGGTGGTGGTGGAGAATGACTCGGATAAAGCTTTCCCTGAAGTTTTTCTGCCAAAAGTTTTTGGCTAACTTTTTCAAAACACTCTTCATGGTAAGCAGATGTTATTATTCTTTGGTCTTCCAGAAATTCAACAAATAAAAAGTCAGAAACATCTCAATAGCTGTTTGGACTCTTGCTCCCGAGGAGTCTGTCTTTGCTGTGACTGGAACCACTTCCATCTCTCCATAGCTCTCACTCGGATGGTGTTTTCTCTTCAGGACCATGCCAGTCAAGCCCTGCTTGAGCCCTTGTTAGAGATCTTTGTGGAGATGACTCAGCATGTTGACCCCACTTGTGTAAAATTTCCTTCGGAAGCTTTATTCTGGTCTGCAGCTGATTTGGGCCCACAATGTTGACACCTTTCCAATAGAAAGTTTGCTCAATCAACTTTAATTTTTCTATCAGAACTATGTAAATGAACTAATTGAGATGTTTATGAAATTGGTTATTGTACCTGCTGTTAATTGTCTGTCTTCTTCAAATAGAGCAGGGACAAGATTAATTGATTTGTTGAAAGCTGGCATAGATGGTCTGTGGTGGGCTTTCTTTTCAACTTCAGGTTTCATCTTCAACGTTATCTTATCACTCCTTAAAAGGAGTTATCCATTTGTACAGTGCTGATTTCTTTGGGGCATTGTCCCCCAAAACTGTTGTAAGGCATCAGTGATACTTTATTCCATCCAAGCTTCATTACAAATGTGATATTTGCTCTTGTTTTAATTTTAGCAGAATTGATGGTAATGGGTTCTGCTCAAACTACTGTCTTATCCCTCTTAGTGCCTCAGACGAGATCTTGTTTCAACATATTCCAACCAATTTATATGAGTTTGTTTTGGTGTAAAAATACTTGGAAATCCATATTTTCATAAAATACATTTTTTGTGAATTTTTCGCAGACCCCTCATCAGCCTCTGACTTCCACTCACCCGTGTGGTGGTCCTCTGATCTGGAAGACAGGCTCCCCTGACTTTGATACCTGGAACTTGAACTTTTCTTGCCCCTCAAGCCTCAGGATGAGTCCAGTTTTGGAGAGACCAAGGGCTGTGTCTCCCAGGGCAAGGCCTTCAGAAAGTTGCTTTTGGTCAGGATAGAGGAAGGTCTTTCAGAGGTAATAGGAACTGAGTTGAAGTTCAGTAACAGGAAAGGTGTGGAGCACAGAGAGGAGGGCACTTCAGGCATGGCATGTCACAAGTCCATCAGTTCCCGGTTGGTTCAAAAGTTGGTTTGACGGCTCACCTAAAGACCCCTCCCTTCCCGCCCTCCCCCACGTGGTGCTGCAGCAGTAAAGGCTCGGAGATCTGCTAGGGCTGGAGATGACAGCCAAATAACCTTCCCAAGCAGTTCTACGCTGGAACACACGGTCGCTGTGAGTTGAATTCAGTCAGCATCAACGTTTCGGTTTCTCTCTCTCCCTCTCGCACGCTTTCTCAAGACCACCCCATTGCAATCTTCTGGATGTATGAGAAAGCTGCTCCTGCTCTGAGCTCACGACAGGCAGGACAGCCAGGACTTAACTTCAGACCTTTGAATGTCTTGTCTCCTTGTTCCCTTTCCAGGAAGGCTCTAAACCAGGGGTTCTCAACCTTCCTCATGCCACGACCCTTTCTTACAGCTCCTCATGTGGTGGTGACCCCCAACCTTCAAACTGTGTTTGTTGTTATTTCATAGCTGTGATTTTGCTACTGTCAGGAATTGTCATGTAAATAGCTGATATGTAGGTTGTGTTTTCATTGTTACAAATTGAACATAATTAAAGAACAGTGATTCATCACAAGACAACATGGAATTATATATTGTGAAAAATTTATTTCTAAGGACAAATAAGTGAAATATTGTCTTGAAGCATGGTGTAGCATAAGTAACAGTCTTCATGCTGGGTACTCGTAGGTGGGCATATCTGCATGTCTTCGGACCTGCCTGGAGATGGACAGAGGCATGCTGTCTCTGTTCCTAAGACCATCAGTAATATGAGTTTTCTGAGGGCCTTAGTCTACCCCTGTGCAAGGGTTGTTTGGCCTCTAAATGGGTCGCCACCCACCGCTTGAGAACTGCTGCTCCAAACTTTAAGTCATTTCCCCCGAGATTTGTTATATTATAAAATACTTCCCAGTCCTCCAAAAAGCCCTATTTTTTAAAATCTAAAATCATTTTACCTTGAGTTGCCATTCAAATATAGAAAGATATAATGGGAAAGGCCTTGGGAAGAATTAGTTAGAACAATGCAAATGTATTCACCTCTCGGTGCTTCTAAAGCTTTCTCTATGACTGCTTCTCATGGCTGATTATGGTTTCAGATAACAAAGGGGTTTCGCAGGCAGAGAAAACTTTCTGCCTACCAGAGTGAGGAAGCTGAAATGAGGCCTGAGCTTCCTTTCACCACACTGTGTACGTTCCATTCCTTTGTGTGGGGATTTCAGAACAGGCTGTTGTTGCCGTTGTGTCCCGTGACGGGCACACCTCGGTTCTGTGTGGTTCTGTGCTTGGCTGGGACTCAGACCATGAGGATACATGGGGTTTTCACGGGCAGACTTTGAAAGTAGGCCACCGGGCCCTTCTTCCCCCCTCAGGGCCATTGAATGGATGTCCTTAGGGGACAGGATAGAGCTGCTTCTGTCACTGTCACTCTGAATGGGTGTAAAAAGCAACGTCCTTCTCTGTAGGCTGCTTAAAATGACCATCTAGAATGATCTTTGTCCTTATTTATCCCCCACGCAAACAGATCTTTGGTGGTGGTGGGGCCTCAAGTTGGGTGCTGAGCAGAACGGCCCCTCACTCTTGGGTGGTACCCGTCGTCATCAGAGTGTCACCTGCAGGCAGCAAACATCGAGTTCCAGTCCTGCCCAGCAGGGTGAAGTGGCAGGTGCGTGCCCCTGGCCCAATGGCAGCGGTGAACAGGGTTATCGGTGGTGAGGTCCCCTCTGAGAGCCTCGTACAATGGACGAAGCTGGTTCCCCCGGGGGGGGGGGAAGGGGGGGCGCTTCGGGCCTCGATTGTAATCAGAAGGCAGCAGGAGTTTTTGTCTCTTCTGCTCCTCACAGGCCTACTTGGTCCTTCCCGCACCTTTCTTTCTTTGGGCCTCCGGAAGCCCTTGTCTCTTGTAATATCCATCATCCCTCCCACAGCAACGTCGAAATGCAGGGAGACCCGGCGGTGCCTTCCTTACAGAGAACGACAGCAAGCCTCGGCCAGTCGCTCGGTGCCAGGCGGGCCGCCTGCTTTCTGTGCGGTGAGGAGGTGTTTGGTTCCTCTTTCACAGAGTGGGAGACGGAGGAAGAGAGAGGTCCAGCGTCTTTCTTTCTAGAATGGGCCACACTAGACGTGGTGGCGGGGTGGGGGTGGGGGGGCGCGGCTAGCGTGCGGGGGGGTTGGGGGGTGGTTACATGTGGGACTGCTGGACACGGGGTCAGCAGTTTGCATCCACCAGCCTTTCTGTGGGCGAACGATGGGGCTTTCTCTGTGTGTAAAGCAGGTTTCTCTTCTGGGAAACATACAGGGCCAGTTCTACACTGGCCTATGCTGTGGGTCGGAATTGACTTGTAGGCAGCGATTTGGGTTTTGGATAAATGGTAGCATCCACAGTTTCAACTCGAGCCTGCGCATTTGAAAGTCCCCCACGCGCAACAACTCATCACGCCCACAGCAGGCTGGGGCAGGGCCCCCTGAAGAACTCGAGGGGTCGCTGTACTGTTTAGAGACCCTGACTTCCGAGTATTCTGCTACTAATTCATGCGGTAGGAGTCTCCCAGCCCCCTAGCCGCTCATGCGTGGCCCAGGGGTCAGTAACATCAACGTTAACCGGGGGCTGCTTAGAAATGCAGACTCTCAGGCCCCAGACCCCTACAGGGTTAGGATCTGCGTCTTGACAAAATTCACCCGTGGTGTGAATGCACATGAATTCTCTCCCCACCCCATTCTGCTGAGATTGTTTTTCTAAACATTTACTTGTTCCACGAAGGTAGGGGTCCAGATTTCACACAGTGGTTATTTGATATTCAGAGCAAGGGTTCTCGGAGTTTACTCTACAGAACACGGTCATGGTGGGTTGTTAACAGGAGATTAAAACAAATAAGAACCTCTGTGTCTCATGATGATAGGAGCTTGGGAAACACTGATCCAGACAAGGCTAAAGGCTTTTGGTTGCGGTGGGACCTTCCGGTACTCTTCATGAACATGCATTGGGGCTGTTTAAGAAACAAAGACAGGACAAAGCAGATGCACATGAAGATTTGGGAAACACTGCCTCCGAACTGGGCTTCCTATGACTGAAGCCGGAGGAAGCTTGTTCAGGGGGCTTCTTCCAGCATGCAGCCTAGCACAGACGCATCCCCAAGAAGCTCTCTGCTGCCTTGTCCTCCCTCTCACCCCATCAGAAACAGAATTCTCACCACCAGCAATGCACAAAGGCACATACACTCCTAGCATTTTTTTTCCAGGGGGATGAAGAAAACCATGCAAAGAAATGCTCCCAGCAGCTTTCGGTTCGGCAGACGTGACAGTGAGCTAACGCTAGATGGCAATGGATGGACAGGCTTCGCCTGAAAGCCCGCAGAGCTCTGTCACTGCCAAGGGTCAAGACGAAATGATAAAGGCGGTGGGGTGGTGGTGGGGGTTCTGAGCACAGTCGGGTCGTGAAAAGAGATTGTTGGGATGATATTAAAGAAACTGAGATTTTCAGCAGCAAGTCTGGGAAAGCTGTTTTGTGGAATGAGAGATTTGGGCAAGAGTAATTGCTTCATTTTTTTTTTTTTTTTTTTTTGCCGCCAGCTATGTTAAACACACACAATCTTCCCACAGGGGAAGGACGTCAGCAGCTGGGTAAGGTGAAGCTGAAGGGAATTAAGTGTAGGTTAAAAAAAAAAGTTCCCGATCCACTCGGTCCTGCTCCCCGAGGTCAAAGGCAGCCAGTCTGTTACATTGGTGAGTCAAGCCCTACCTGAGGAAATGAAAGCAGCCATCCCACCATACATTGGTGCCCCCACCCAGGTGCCCTCTGGTGATCCCCTTTCTCTTACTGAAGGGGTCAGAGCAGGACTTGGAGCAGCAGTGACTTATCACGGCCCTCTTCCCTCGCTGGACCCAGGTGTTTGAACCCAGGTTGGAATAAATATTTGCAGAATTACTGTGACCCCTAAGCTTCTCTCTGCTTTACCCGGTATAGCTCCCCTGGTACTAGACAGTGGAGCTGGGTTCTGTGAGCTGTGACAGGGTCTCTCTGCTGTTTAGAGATGGAGAGGACACTCCCAGGCTTCAACTTCAGGGTGGAATCCTGTGAAACCCATGTGGGAGAAGCTGGAGTCCATCTTTGGACTTGAGCAAACTTGGCTTCTAAGAGGACAGGGCAAAGGAAAGCTTCGTGCCCTTTCTCTTTGTGGGAAGCCTTGTTTTATCCCGGGATGTTCTCTATTAGTGGGGCTCTCGTTGGGTTGATGGTCTTCAAAGTTGGAAACTCTGTTGAAAATCCACTCAAGCAATAATGTGGGTTTCCTAGTTAGTCTGAGGACATGCCATCTGCCGACATCAGGTGAGTGGAGACTCCTATGCCGGTGGTTTCATTCCAAATCTGGACTCCCTCAAGCTCATTTTGGTCTTTCAACCAAAATGTAGTCTTTACTGGCCAAGGGACTCCTGTTTTAGTCTGGAAGCCCGGCTGAGACCTGTCCAACATCACAGCAACACGCCAACCCGCACGGCAGACCGGAGGTGACGGTGCTCAAGGTGCGTTGGCTGTGAATGGAATCTTCCCCCTATAAATTGCTTGGAAGCAAGCGTTCCACCACTGCACTAGGATGGCCCCCACGGTGAGTAGAGTTCTAGAATGATAGAATGGACGTTAGAGATGGACCCGTCTCTCTCCTGCTTCTTTTCAGAGAGGAAAATCGAAGCCCAAAGAACTAATTTCATTGATTGTGTCCCAGGAACTGTGCTGGGAGTGAAGCCATACAAGGATCACGAGACGTCGCAGTCTAAGCCTCCAGGACTTGCTGGCCCATCTGTGGAAGGAGCCCCTGGGTCGGCGAACTGCTGGAGACGGACAGGTTGGCGGTCCTCGAACTACTCGGCAAGCTGTTTCTCGAAGTCCAAGCCTGGCCAACCTTAGGGAGGCACTGCATGCTGCACACTCAGGGTTGTCACGGGTCAGCTGTGACTTGTTGGTAGGGATCAGTTTAGGGCCCTGGTTGCCCTGCCGGTGAGTGGCAGATGTGAAGGGAGGCTGTCTGCCTGACTCTCCTTTTTGCTTTTTCCCCTTTCTATTTTTGGGATTCTGATTCTTTTTTAAACCCCAGGGGGGCTTGTCTCTACCAGGTGCATGTAAGTTTGCAACGTTAGTGATGCCAAGGACCCCTTTGATCACTTTCGTCCTTCCCCAAAGGCCTCCTTATGAGACAGTTGCTTTCAGCCCCGAGGAAGCACATTTATTTTATTTTTTATTTGTGGGAAGTTGCCTTGAATCCTGAGAGGGGAAAATAAACCTAGCTAGCACACTTAAAGGCTTTATTTTTATCACCTTTTTTTCCCCCTTTTGCCCGAGGAAAGACACCTTCCGCTACAGATAAGCTGAAAATAACTCTCAGGATGACGCTGTGTAGACCACAACACAACCGCAATTTATGGTCAGCTGCCCTTCTCCTCCTCCGAGTTCCCACTCCTCTCTGCTCTTTGAGGGTGTGTTGCTTAAGTCGGTTTTTGTCCGGGGAGAGAAATGGTAACTGAGAAATGAAGACGTTCCCAAGTGTGGGAGCAAGGCTTCTGACGCGGTTCAGTGGCAGAACAATGGGAGATTATCACAGATTGCACATTTTCTGCAGTGAGACTATGCAAATCACATGCAAAATGAGCTCCAGTCTGCCCCAGTGTGGCCATCTCTGGTACAAACGGTTGTCCAGCTTCCATGCGTGGCTGTCCAACGGACTGAATCTGAGGCCTGGCCATCCAGCAGCGAAAGTTTGTGTGTAATTGAGATTTCAGAACTCTGAAACATCTTACATTTTATCCATAAACACAGGCATCTGCTGCTAATTAAAGTATCAGAGTATAATTACACCCTTTCTTATTAGTAGATATGGAATCTGACAGTTGCTTAGATACAAAATAAGCAAGTGCAGATTTATTCTGCACCCTGCACAGGCTGGGGAGACAGAACGACGGAATTTCTGAATGCTTTGAGTGCACAAATGTCCTTGGGTTCTGAATGTCCAACTCACAGACCACTTGTACTTGCCCTCTCACGCGTTGAAGAACAAATTATTTTCTGCTTTGAAAGTGTTTCTACTGTGAGAAACATTCTGAATGAGACAAAAGAAACCTAAGATATGGCTTTCCATATGATTAGTGGGACACATATATCCCAAGGAACCCCTGACTGAGGATGGTGGATTGGCGCACTTTCGTCAGAGTCATGCAGTCATGCAGGCCCCCTACCAGATGGCAGTATGCACTCTCAGCAGGACAGCAGTCTCTCATGAATCCCTGCCCCTCTCTTCTCCCATGCAAATAAACGCCATTGAGTTGATTCCAACCCATATTGACCCTTTGGACAGAATAGGGCTCCCCCTTCAGTTTTCCATCCTTCTCCTCCACAGCAGCTGAAAGCTAACTGCCGACCTTGTGGTTGGCAGCTACAAAAGTCATCCATTGCACCATCAAGGCCCCTTTCCACTAAACCTCTAGACAGAAAAGCCGGTGGCAATATGCTCACGCCAGGGGTCACACGATGTCCCCTACTTGCAACACATTCTTCATCACAATCACCTCCCCTTGCGACATCTGCAGCTTAGCGCCTTGACAAGGTTTCTTTTCAGTAACCGAAATCCACACCCCCTGTGACTGAGTTGGTTCTGACACATACCCACCCCAGAGGGCAGGAGTTGAGTTGCGAGGGAGATCCATGCCCCCAAGCCTACACTGTTGACGCTCTACCTGTTATTTAAAAAGTTTTCCTTTAGCTGGATGACGTCATTTCCCAGGGTAGCTTTTGATGTTGGGGGGAGTAGGATAGGGGAGAGAGAGTGGGTGCTCTCTCGTCATGGAGCGGGGGGAAGCCGGGGCAGAGGACAGGCTTGCCGGGCATGGGGAATGAACCTGGAGCTCAGGAAGAGCACCTTGGACCTCTTCTTACTTGTGCCAGCCCCTGGCCCTTCTGCCGTGGAAGTTTCCAGCTCCTCATTGTGATCTGATGGATGCCCTCAAGACCCACTGTGATAATCATTTCTCAGACCGCTTCATTGCTGGGATGCAGAGGACTGGATCTCTCCGTTGTTTCTTGGTGTTGTAAATCCCTGGTTCAAACCACGTTTTCTTTGTCAAAGACATGAAACTTTGCTTCTCTGACTAGTGGCAGTGTTTGGGTCATAAATCTGGATGTGTGAGCTGGAGCTTGTCTTTGCAAAGCAAGTGCCTCAGTCTTGCAGCCACCCAAGCAGGTACCTCCTGTGATTGTCTCTCCTTCCTGCTTTCCAGCATCTGCAGACCCCCAGGCACCGGAGAGCAGAGCCCTCTCGGGTGATGTTCCTGGTGAGGGAGGAGCCCTTCCCTTCCCAGAGAAGTGTCTTTGTGATTAAGCTAGCGAGGATGCAATCAGTCTAGTTAAAGCCTCGATAATCCACTTGATCCATCCCAGTGATCCATCGAAATCCCAGGTGGCGTCCTACCGAGCTGAGCCTCATTTCGCTGGGGTTTACAGGAGCACCTCTTGGAGCAGAATGCATTATGCTTTTTCTCTTATTAGCCACGGAAACTTCTGAGTCCGAGTCCAATTTCTCCAAATCCCATCTTTTATTTGGAAAGGGGTGGCTCTTCCCTGGGCTGGTTCAGCTTCTGGCCCATCTGTATATGTGAAAAAGTGTCCTTTGTTGATGTTGGTGAATGGCTGTGGGAAGGGAATAGATTTGCTTTCTGAGTGACTGCGATTAACACTGGCATTGTTTACTCTAAGTAGACCTGGATTCTGAAAATCATAAACAATAAGAAGATTTTCATGCCTTTTAAAAGGGTTGACTTGCAGGGCTTCCTGTGGGAGCACTAGCCAGTTATCTGATCTAAAAGGCTTTATTTTTAAAGTAATGTGGGAAGTGGTTTGTAGAAAGAAAAGGCAAGTTTTTACTTTCTGAATAACATCATATGTTCTGTCTATTATGTGCCAGACATTTTTTCTAGGTATTCAGTATATAGTTCTGCCATCCTTCCCCAAATCCTGCAGGATAAATGTTTTTCTCTTCGTTTCGCAGAGGCAGATGGGAGACTTAACCAGGAGAGGTGGATTGTTTGACGTCCCATTGTCAGTGTGTGTGGCCTCAGGGCTCAGGCCCACAGGCACGGTCACACTGCACTTCTAAGAGGGTACTTCAGCTAACTTGTGCTCTAAGGACCGATGAACTTTTAGAAAGAGTCGAAATACAAAGATGCTGAGTACACTAGACTGCTGGGTCTGCAGACCCAGCCAGTACATACTTATCCAGCTGAACTTGTATAAGGCGCAGGAAATCTCTCCTTTGTCATAAACAACAGCCTCATTTCCAAGGACAATCTGTTGCAATTGAGTCAATCCCCACCCATGTTGCCCACATGGGTTTCAGAATAGAGTGAAGGAGAATTTCCAATGGCTGTGACTTTTCAGAACTAGCTTGTCCTACAGAATACCTCTGGGTGACCACCAACCTGCTGACTTTACGGGGACTCTAATACTGCTTTTTAATCTTCAGCTCAAGTTCCAGCCCACTTTACAACTCAGAACTCTTTCCAATTAAGAATCTTTTAGCAAGAAATAGCTGTAAAGGGCCAGGCTTAATGGACAAACCAGGTTTTGTGTGTGGGCTTTGGAGAAGAGCTTTGGAAGGGCAGAGAGGTTTGGCTTGGGTTGAAAGTTGACTTCTCATGATTACATGTTGGCCTGGACCTGCCTCCTTCATGTGCACAGACTCCATTGGGAACTTAGGGGAAGGAAGGAAGTGCCTAGTTAAAGACTCTAAAAACTGCCAACTAGTTTTCTATTGAGAAATACTTAGCAAACAACCAATGAATGAATGAACAGCCATTGAGTTGATACTGATTCATAGCAGGGCATGGTCGAGTTGCCCTTGTGATTTTCCAAGACTAACACTGTATGACAGTAGAAAGTCACACCTTTCTCTTTTCAGAGTGACTACTGGTTTCGAACTTCTGTCTGTAAGTGTCACAGCCCAACATGTAACCATCATGCTACCGGGGTTTCTGTAGAAGTAGCTGTGGGCATTCCATTTTGAACCAGCTGATGCCTAGTAGAGTTTTGACTCAACTACAAGAGGGTTTTCAAAAGTTCACCCAAAAATTCCATTATCTTTTAGTTCCCTTTTTCACTCAACGTGTTAGAGTTGTTTTTCTTTCCCCTCCAATAAAAGAGATTTCTAATGCCCTTGAACTTTGATAACAGATGGCACCTGCAAGAGAATGAACCAGGTTGGCTTTTGCTGCATAGCAAACTCTCCAACATTCAACAGCTGTCTGATGCTTGCATCAGTAGGTAATAGTGCCTTTGACCCAGGTCAGCCGTTGTGCTCTCAGCTGACCTTTCATTTAGTCAGTGGATATTTGTTGGATTGGAGATGACTGATCTCGGATGGCTTCACTGACCTGGCTGGTGGTTGGCAGGTTGGCAGCGAGAGCATTTCAATTCTCCTCTACAAGGATGGCATGTCTTCCGGAAGGTTAGCTGGGTGCATTCACAATGTGCTTGTGGGACTTCACATGAGATGAGAGATCACATCAACATGCAGGTGCTCTCCAAGTCTCTGCTTAGCTCATGTTTGTGAATAGCCCATTGGCCAAAATAAGTTCCAAGGCTGGTTTCTCTTGAAACCAAAGTTCACCAACCCGGTTCCTGTGGAAATGATTCTAACACGTGGTGACCATGTGTTTCAGAGAAGAACGGGGCCTCAGAGGATTTTCAATTATTTTTCAATTATTCAATTATTTTTCTTCTGGGGGACCGATAGGTTGATTAACTGTCAATGTGGTGGTTAGTATCTGAATGAAGTTGAGTGCTTAGCTGTTTGCACTACCCAAGAGGAGAAAAATACTTGTATTTTGGATGCTTTTGGTGGTGGTTATTAGAGGTCATTGAGTTGGTTCCAGTTCATAGTGAAACTCTGTACAATAAAATGAAACACTGCCCAGTCCTGTGCTATCCTTGCAATAGTTATTAAAAAAAATCTTTTTATTGGGGACTCTTACAGCTCCTATGACATTTCATACATCAATTGTATCAAGCATATTTGTACATGTTGCCAACATCATTTTCTAAATATTTACTTTGTATTTGAACCCTTGGTATTGTTTTTCCCCCTTCCCCCATCCCTCATGGCCCCTTGATAAATGATAAATTATTATTATTTTTCATGTCTTACACCATCCACTCTCTCCCTTCACTCATGTTTTTGTTGTTCATCCCCTTGGGGGTGTGTGTTGATCATTGCAGTCAGTTCCCCTTTCTTCCCCTTCTCCCCCCACCTGCTCCCTACCTTCCTGGTATGGATACTCCCATTTCTGTTCCTGAGAAATTTATCTGACGTGGATTCTGCGTGTCCTGAGCTCTTATCGCTACCAGTGTACTTGCTGTGGTCGAACCAGAACTGAAAGGCAGAACTGGGGCCATGATAGTGAAGCCTTAAAGAACCAGAGGAATATTGTGTTTTATTGGTGCTCTACTGTATCCTGGTTAACTCACCTTCCTTGTGACCCTTCTGTGAGATGTCCTGTTGTCCACAGATGGGTTTGGGGACTCTGTTCTCACTCCCTCATTCTCAACAATATGCTTGTTTTGTTTGGGGTCTTCTGGTGTCTGCTACGTGATTCCATCGACTCCTCATGGTTGCATAGGCTGGCATGCTTCTTTATTGTGGGCTTATTACTTCTCCACTCGTTGGCTGCTTGTTTAACTACAAGCCTTTAAAACCTCAGATGCTATATTTTTTGATAGCTGGGAACCATCAGCTTTCTTTGCCACATTTGCCTCTGCACCCATTTTTTCTTTAGTGATTGTGCCAGGAGGGTGTGCTCCATCGAATGCCAGGTTGTTGGGACAAAATGTTTTTGCGTTGAAGGAGGGCTTGAGCAGAGGCCCCAAATCCATCCACTTCCTCCATGTATTGCCATATAAATGTATGTGCATAGGCCAATACCTCTACTTTTATGAATTAATATAGTCACATGCCAATACCTCTATTTTTATGAATAAATATATCCACCTAAGTGCACACTTCTATATTTACACCTCTACCCATAGCTTTGCTTCTTAGAGCTTTCCTCTAATTCCTTTTACCTTTCTCCTGACCCACCCTCACCCTCACCCTTCTTCTGCCTCTTAGTACTTCTTCTCAGCTACATTGCTGTTGCCCCCACACCACCGGGATCTCTGTCCTCCTCAGTGTGTTGCAGTAGTTTTTGTTTGATCTCACGGTTGAAGCTACTGCGCCAGTCTCTCTCCTTGTCAATCTTCCTCCACTTTACCAAGCATGATGTCCTTTTCCAGGGTCCGGTCTCTCCTGATAATATGTCCAAAGGATGTGAGACTTAGAAGTCTCGCCATATTTTTGCTTCTAAGAGGAATTCTGATTCTGAGCATTCTCCCAAAACTGAATTGTTGCTATTTTGGGGGGAGACTCATGGTATTTTCAGTGTTATTTGCCAACGTCATAATGTGAAAATGCATCAATTCTTCTCTGATCTTGATTCACTGCCCAACTTTCCTACTTCTGTGAGGCCATTGAAAAATGCTATGGCTTGGCTATCTGTGCCCATGTAGCAAGTCTTCAAAGTGACATGCTTATTCTTCAACATTTTAAAGAGGTCTCATGCAACATCTCTGTCTTTTGATGATAAGATCTGTGAAGTCTGCTTGAAAAGAATTTGGGGCTAGTTCTGCATGCAATCACAGAGTATAAAGGAAAAATTGTAATCTATTTATTTTACTTGATTCCTTTTAAAAAGCTTGCTTTATTTCTTTCTGGTTGGAGACCGTTAATTCAAATGATTGGCAGAAAGTTTCATGATCTATTTTTTTTCCAGCATGAGCCCATTACATATAATTGAAATTATAAGTAGGTATTTTTGGAACTCCTTTTCTTGGGAAGTATGAAAGCATGTGACAGGTTGCCAAATAATTTTCCTACCCTTTTCACATTCTTGTAGAACAATATTCACCTAAAGATATCAATGCTATCATTAATGAATTTCATAAGTTTTTTGTTAATTCTCGCACCAGCCTTATGATTTGAGAGGGCGAAGGTGTTGTTCAAAGGTAGGAATTAGGGCTTTGACCTGAATCATTATTGGTTGACCCTTGCTGAGAATTTGCACTTTGGATTCAGTATATCCAGGATGGAAAGGCAAATTCACAGCAGGGAGTCTCATGGGAATGAATGGTTCTTGAAGCCCTGGAAGGAAGAGACAAGATGCCTGGGAGAGAGGGCTCTCGGCACCTTCCTATATGAAACAAGCAAAAACATATATTCTAACTGTAGTCTATGGAAGATCATAAGCATGGCCTTGGAGAAGTCCATTTGTTTTCTTGTGTTTCCATTTCTTCATAACATATGGGCTTTCTTCTGGTGCTCAAGTCAATGATTTCATTTCTGTTGGTCATCCTGATAGCATCACTTCTTCCAGAGGAGGCATCATGATCTCTGAGATGGATTTATTTCCTTAAGGCTTCCGAATAATTTAGATTTCCAGAAAAGTTTCAAGAAGTAAAAAAGATAATTGGATTGAGTCACATTCTTTAGGAAGATCAAACAATTGCCACAACCCCCCCATGGAGTCAATTCTGGCCCAGAGTGACCCCCTGTAAGATGTCTGAGGCTGTAAACCTTTACAGGGCCAGGCAGCTTCAACTTTCTCCCATGAAGCAGCTGGTAAGTTTTCCATAGTCTTGAGGTTAGCAGTCTATTGCTTACTCACCAGCACCACAGGTGATGGCAGTGCCAGGTTCTAATGGGCATGGGGCGCTCTATGTGGGATGGGGGAGACTTGACTGATAGCCACCTCTCCCCTTGAGGTCCAGTGCAAACACAGCAAAATGATCAGCTGAAGTCCAAACCTCTCGTGTCCTTCCCCCAGGTCTGCTCTACCATTGGAAAAGACCCACAGTCAAGAGCAGTCTGTGGAGAACACTGCAGGTGTTGCATAATTGCATCTTCAGGAATACCTCTCACCTGGCTATTCAAAAGGTTGGTCTTGAGGGAGAACCAGCTAGGCCCCCAGGCCCACATTGCCTAACCTTGGGGAGCTTGCGACAGACCCATCCTGCTTCTCAATCTGACTCCCAGGACTTTGCTTTGTCCTCTTGGTTTACAGGGTACGTGGCTTGACTCACTCCTTGGATTTGGCACGAGCTCCTGGGCCAAACCCTCACCTCCCTCCTTCTCCAGAGACCCTGGGTCTGAAGAACTAGCGCCAGGACTAAAAGTGCTTCTCTGTCACTCTCAGTTGTCATTTATGCTTAGATTATGGAGGCAAAGCATTAAATAGCTCTAAGGTCCAGGAAAACCCCAAATCTCAACCTCACAGCCACTGCCAAGGACAAGGTAGAACTGCCCACGTGAGTTTCTGAGACTGCAACTCTTTATGGGAACAGAGAGCTTCTCTTTTCTTTCTCCCTTAGAGTGGTTGGTGATTTGGAACTGATGATCTTGAGGTCAGCAGCCCAATACATAACCGCTATACCACCAGCGCTCCCTCAAGGTTCAGGAGATGTGGTAAATATGCAAATTGGACTATCGTCAGGCGTGCATGGGGTCTGAGGAGAAAAGGAGTTGATATGTTGCAGCTCATGGCCTTTTGAAAAACACCATGAGGAAACCCTGCTTTGATGAGGCCCAAAGACTCTCCCTGAAAACGTCAATAATTAGAATGGGTTTCACATGGAAGAAGCCCGCCTTGTTGGAAGGTGTAGCCATCAACATTTTGCTCCTGAAGTCCCTTGCCAAATTCTTAAGTGGGGTTTTAATTTCCCTTCTCATTCTCTTTGGGAGAGAGCATTTGGTTTTCTGCTCCTCATTCTGGGTGGCTCTCAGGGACAGCCCTTTAAGCAAACCTCCTTCAGGGATGCTAAGCCTATTTGTCTCTCCATCTGGGTGCTGGCCTGAGCCAGATGCCAAGTCCTTAGTAGGACTCGATACAACCCTCCCTGTGGTGAAACAGCACATCCTCTTTCTCAGGGCACAAAGGCTCTTTCTTGGACTTCATTTGGAGCTTTGGCACAACTATCAATTGATGCAAAGACAGTAGTGTCCTCCTGTGCCCATATAGCAAATGAGAGTATATAAGGATGCCTGAAGATAAAAAAGAGAGGCTGGGTAGATGTGCAAAATTCTTAGAAATTAAAATAGAGTTTATTGGCAAGGTGACCCTGGAGGGGTGGTTTCTGGGGTAGCGCCTAGGTTCGTTTTCAGTATGAAGATGGTTGATGTGAGAGGGAGATGTGGGTGGCCCCCACTGCCTTGAGTGACTGTCAATAAGTTATTAACAATCTCAGGGCAATGTTTCCTCAAGAATGATCACCGAAACTCCCTCAAATGACCCTTGACAGAAACATGCAGAGAAGGCTGGCAGCTCCAAGTGTTCATAACGGCAAGTAATTTGGACGCTCCAAAGGACATCCCTGGAATGCCAAGGCTGGCCACCTCCCTCAGTTCTGGGCTGTGGAGCCCAAACCACTGAGACATTATTGATGGGAACAAATGAAGAACAAATTAACTTGCTTTGAAATGAATGATTGGATTTTGCTCAGACCCGATTTCTTGTATTTCCGGCAAACTCGATTTACTTTTGGGCCGAGAGCGAGTGCCCTGCTATCGAGCACACAGCTTTGGTGCTGCCAATGTCAAGACAGCGAGGCGAAGTCCCCCTGGCTCCAGGAAGAGAGCAGCGGTGACATGCGTGTACTTGAGCCCAAATGGCGAAACCTAAACCCAGCTCAGCCCTTACCAGTCTCCTTGGTAGAATGAAGCAGATAAAGATCTTTGGTTGCTGGCACCCCTGGGCAGCCTGGGAGGCCCTCGCCTCGCAGGCTGCAGCTGGCAGACATCTCATAGCCTTGAGTACTAGGGCCTGGGGCTGTGTGTGTCTCAGGATTGGCTGGTGGATTGGACAGCTAGTTTATCAGGATAGAAAGAACAGATCTAGGCCCCGTCAGAGATACATACAGACACACACACACAGACACACGCACACACGGGGATTGATTAGCGTCTACATACATACTTCCCCCCACACATAAAGAAATCACTCTACTGCCAAGGAATGAAGTATTTTAGTTAAATGTATCTTCTAGAGTGTATGTTTTTGAAAATGCTCTCATATTTTAGTTGAATTGTTTTTGAGGGAAATAATTTTGAAATGTATGATGTCATTTCTACCCTTTTAAAGCAGAGCACCCTAAATACATTTCATCCTTAAAATTTTTTTCTCTCTCTCTCTCTACTTTAACTGTACAATTCAGTGACATTGATTATATTCATTTAAGAAATCATTTTATTGGGGCCTCATACAACTCTTATCACCAGCATTGCCCCCATAAGAAACTCAGTTTCCTTTGAGTGGTAAACTCTCATTTCCCTATTCTTTGCAGTGCCTAATACCCATTAATGTACCTTGATCTCAATTTATTTGTTTTTTCTAGGTAGTTCATAGATGTGAGGTTTATGCTATGTCTTCCTGTGACTGATTTATTTCACTCATCATGATGTTTTCAAAGTTCATCCATGCAACAGCATGTGTAGGAATTTCATTTCTCTTTGTGGTTGAGTAATCTATTGTGTGTGTACCACCTTTTCTTTTCTTTTCTTTTCTTTTTTTGTTAATCATTTTCTTGAGGGCTCTTATAAATCTTACAACAATCCATCATTCAATTGTACTAAGCACACTTGTACATATGTTACCACCAGCATTTCCAAAACCTTTTCTTTCTACTTAAGCCCTTGGTATCAGCTCCTCTTTTTACCCCCTCTCTCCCACCCTCATGAATCCTTCATTAATTATATATTATTATTGTTATTTCATATCTTACATCATCCATTGTCTTCCTTCACCCACATTTCTGTTATTCGTCTCCCCTGGAGGGACTAGATAGCCAATCTTGTGATGAGTTTCCCTTTTTTACTGCCCTCCCCCCTCCTCCCCCAATCTTATAGCCCTCATGATACTGCTATGTTCCTGAGGGGTAATATCAGGGGTTTATCTTTCTTGGATTCCATGTACTGAGATAACTTATCTATACAAATGTGTGTATTTTGGTTTAGCTGGATTTTTAAGGTAGAACTGGGTCATATTACTGGGTGGGGGCTGGGGAGTGTAGAGAGGAAGCATTCAGAAATTAGAGGAAGGCGTGTTTTATTGGTGCTGTGTTGTACCCTGGTTGAATTGTCCCTTCCTTGTAACCTTTCTGTGGGGGGGATGGCCAATTGTCTATAGATGAACTTTCTGTCTATACTCCACCCCCCCTCATTTATATCATTACAATAGTTTGTTTTGGGTCTTTTGATACCTGATACTGATCTCATTGACACCTCATGATTCCATAGGAGGTGTCTTCCATGTGGGAGTATTTGATTACTTGTTAGATGACTGCTTGTTTAACTTCAAGCCTTTAAGATTCTAGACACTATATCTGTTGATAGCTGGGCACCCTCAGCTTTCTTCAACACATTTTTTTATCATCTGCTTTGTCTTCAGTGGTCTTGTCAGGTAAGGTACCACCTTTTCTTAACCCATTCATCTGTTGACAGACAGTTGGGTTATTTCCACCACAATCCCTTAAATTTTTTTTGTCTTTAATTTTTTAATCGACATATAGTTTATATACCATACAATTAGATTGTTCAATCATATTAAGAGTTATGCAATCAGCATCACAATCCATTTTAGAATATTTTCTTCTTTCTTTCTTTTTTTTTGGGGGTCATCACTGCTCTCCGGTGGTGGGAGTAGGAGGCGCAGCCCCACACCTGGAATTGAACCTCTGTCCCAGTGCCGCAGTCCTGTGCACAACTGCTATGCCACCGGGGCTCAGCCCTTTTCTTTCTTATTGTTATTAACTCCTCATTTCCCCTTAATCTTCCCTGCCATGCCCCTAGATAATTAAAATTCACTTAACTATCTCTATAGATTTGCCCATTCTGGATTTAATATACAGAAAAATAGACAAAACTAAAATAATAAAAAAAGAAACCCCCAAGCAACAACAAGATAAAACAAGAAAATCCTCAATGGAAAAAAAAAGCAGAAAATATTAAAAACTGGAACAAATTTAAAATAGGTCAAAAGAGAGACCAAATGATAAGGTGTTGCATTTTAATCTATCTGCATCTGCCCTAATCCACTTTCCAATGCCCTTTCTGTCTGATAAAAGGCTAGTTGCATCTCTGGACTAAGGTCATAGGGGATTCACTGGAGGCATAATCCATTTGAGGACCCTGCAAATGGATTTTGGGTGTCCACTCTCATCTATAAGCTTCTGTAAAGCAGATACTCACAATTTAAACTCTGATACTATTCCTTCAGATTTGGATTTTACTATTTACCATCCTTGTATCACACAGGTTGATGCGTTTCTTCCCTGTGGGCTAAGTGGATGAGTCACTTAGATGGATGCTTATTTGAAGACAAGCCTTTAAGACGGCAGACCCGATTCTTTCTGAGAGCCAGGCTCCGTCTAGTTCCTCTACCACACTCTACTATAGCATCCACATCTTCAGGGATCTCCAGATGAGGGGAGTGTTGAGTAGGACCATGTCATGAGAACTCCCTGCTCTTAGATTAGGGCTGTGAATAAGGGCGAGTACAAAGTCCATTTATATGTCTATGGTTTATCTCATTATGATTATATTGGAGAACATTATCAATCATCCCTATGGCACATAAGGAAGGTCTATTGATAATATCAGTTATAGTAGCATTGGTTTAGTCAGTGGTATAATATTTAAAATACTGTTGAGAAAAATTATACCTATACTCGTTAGCTTTTTAGGATACAATCTATGAATGGTTGAGTTGTACAGATGAAAAGTTTAAGGGCCTGGATACTATTTATGCAAGCAGTGAGGGTAAGGGATAGGGCAAAACTTTCGATAACACGCAGAAAGGCAGAACCCTGGCTATCAGACTAACACAGGTCCTAAAGAAGGAAAGAGAACACGAAAATAGTAAATATGTGTCCATCCTGGGAAACTGTACACGGAGCTCTTTCAAAGGAGGAGAGCAGAACTTATGCCCAACTCCCTCCAATTCTATGATCTTGGAATAGTGGCCATTTGCTTTGTGTCACACTGAAGCATTTCAGCCTGAGATCTGAGGAAGTATATCCAGTCTTTAAATCTGCTACAGGTAAGTTTAAAGTAAAGTTCATTTTACGGAGTCAGGCTTACATATCAGAATCTTCTGATATGACCTGTGAAGGGTGAAGAATTTATATTTCGAATCCTTGACTGGGCCCAGGGCAGTCTAGCAGTCTGAAGCTGGGTGTCAAGACTGCCCTAAGCATGGCAGTCTTCCCTCTCCCTTTCTTTTTCTTTGCTGCTGTCCCTACACTGTGGGCACTAGTTCCTCCACGGCTCCCATTTTTTTAGTTCATTACAGAAACTCTCCCTGGCCAGATTGACGGCCTCCAAACTTCACTGCCCAGTTGGATCTGTTCCCTACTGTCTTCAGCAGGGGCAGCTAGAGCCATGGTGGTCTCCACTTCTAGTTGAGGCTCACGTCTTCATATTTCCAGAAGAAATGTGATTTAAGGAGAGAGTGGGATTTTGTTTAGGAGACCAGTGTGAAGTGTGTGGTGCAGGTATTCTGTGGCCATGCTTATCAGAAGCTCGAGGGACTCTTAGCAGGAAAGAGGGAGGCCCATGTAATCGACAATGGCATGTGGGACTTCCCCAGGTCCAGTGGAAAGACTTTGTGGGGAGGGGGATTTGTGCTTCCGTGTTCTGGCCCACAAGATTCAGAGGTGGTCTTCATCTATATTTCTATGAGATTCTAGACCAGGGGGTTCTGTTATAGGGGGGATGTTTCTGGATCCTGGTGATGGGATGCTGGTAGAGGCAGGATATGCGGTGTACATGCGAGAGACTCAGGGAGAATGAGAGTGAGAGAGAATGGATGCTGGATCAAGAGCGAGAGAAATTCTCAACGGTTATTATTAGGGCTACTCTCCACCTATTAGAGCTCTTTGTTCTATGAGTATGCTACATATAACTACTCTTGTCTAGGGGCATTGTTAAAATTATTCGTTTTCTGACTGAGTTTGGTAGCTACAGACTGTGGGGCCCTAGTTATTAGAGGACAGTGTCATGCAGAGGGAAGCTCTGTCAATACAGACAGGCTGCGGCTCACTGGGGTTAAGCATCTGGAGGCTGTAGAATGCATTACAGCTGTATGCGCTGTTGCCTTAGAGAACAACATCCTCTTATGAAAGCCTGGTGGCTTATTTCCAAAATGCTATAACTTCAGTACTTGGAGAGAAATGAGTGGCAAATTTGGTTCAGGATTTATCCAAAAAAGAAAAAAAGAATAAATTTTATGTGTTATGGTTCACTTCTAACATTTTAACTCTGTGCATCATTTAATGTCGTCACATCTATAGTATCCTTTGTTGTTGTTAGGGGCAAGCAAGCTGGTTTCCATGGTGACCTGAATGTAACACTGCTGCCTCCTGCACTAGTCTCACCTTAAATGTCTATACTTCACCCTCCTCAAAGAGGGAGAAACTTTTCTTATTGTTCTGCTGCCCTTCCGGCTTTTCACCATCCCTTGTGAGATGTGAAGGAAGCCTCAGTGGCAGCGTTGGGTAAGCGCTGGGCTGCTGACCTCAAGGCTGGTGGTTCAAATTCACCAGCTGCTTCCAGGGAAAAAGACAGTCTGTGCCTGCAAAGATGGACACAGCCCCATTAAAAGTGCTGTGAGTCACAATCCACCTGGTGGCAGTAGTTTGGCTTCTAATGTGAGAGCTCCCCCTCTTTCTTCCTCTGCCGTTAGAGTCCTCAAAAATTCATTTTATAGTCAGGACATTCCCCCTTGGATGTAAGAATCTCGTGCATCCTTTCAGAGTTAAACCATAAAGATTCAGAAATGTAGGTACATGGGGAAACCTGTTTTCTGGACCTGGTCAGTTTGCCATCTTAATAAGTGACCCCCATTCATGGAGATACCGGCATTTGCACTGAAAACAGAGTCTCAGAAGTTGTTGTTGTTGGTGTGATGGAGTGAGCTCTGACTCATGGTGACTCTGTGCAAAGAGAGTGAACCACTGCCTGGACTGGTGTCACCTTCACCATTGTTGCTGTGCTTGAGCCTCTCGTGGCTGCCACTGCGCCAGTCCATCTCATCAAGGGCCTTCTCCTCCTTTGCTGCCCCTCTACCAAGCACAAAGATGGCCTTCTCCAAGGACTGGGCTCGCTTGCCAACGTGCCCAAAGTCTATGAGACTAAGTAGTGTTATCCTTGCCTCTAAGGTGCAAGCTAGCTATACTTCTTCCAAGACAGATTTGTTGGTTCTTTTGGCAGCCCGTGGCATGTTCAGTATGCCAAACCAGCACCATAATTCAAATCCATCAATGTTTCTTTGGTCTGCCTAATTCAATATCCAATTTTCACTTGCAGCTAAAAAAATGTGTTCTCTCAGGCTGCTACCTGTTTGGCTAATTTGGTGCACCTTCTGCTCATTGTCAGAGCCCTGGTGATGGAGTGCGCACGTGTTGGGTGGTGATCCACGTGGTTGACAGTTTGAAACCACAAGTGGCTCTGTGGGAGAAAGACGGGACTTTCTAGTTACAGCCTCCGGAAGGTGCCACCAGGAGTCAGCACGGACTCATTGGCAGTGAGTTTGGGCTCTGATTTTCTCCACTCTCTTAGCAGGTGTCTTAGTAACCTAGTGCTGCTGTCACAGAAATACCCTAAGTGGATGGCTCTAATGAGCAAGAATGTATTTGCTCACAGTTTAGGAGGCAAGAACTCCGAGGTCAAGGTGCTGGCCCTGGGGCAGCCCCTCTCTCCCTGTGGACTCTGGAGGAAGATCCTTGTCTTTGTTGAGCTTCTGCTCCTACGAGATCTTCATGTGACTTGGCATTTTCTTCCCCATTTCTAATTCTACACTTTATCTGCTCTTTTTATACCTCAAAAGAGATCATTAGGACCCTCGCTACAGTTAGACATATCCTACCCATTAATATAACTCAGAAAGGCTGAGCCCCGGTGGCGTAAGTGGTTGAGTGCGGGACTGCAGCCCGTGGGCTTGGCAGTTCAAATCCAATGGCGGCTCCCAGGAGCAGCACTGGGTAGTGCCCACGACCACCAGAGGCAGTGATGCTCCCCCCCCCCCAAATATATCTATAACTCGGAAAACCCCCTTCCCCTAAAGGGAGTATAACAGCAGGTATTGGGGTTAAAATTTAAAAGGCATATTTTGGTTGCGGGTGGGGGGGAGGGGGTTGGACACACTTTATAACAGCAAGTAAGAAAACCTTGAGCTAAACAGTTAAGCAGCAACAATTTCTAAAACTCATGTATTTTTGAATTATCCAAGTTAGTGCTTTCCTTCATCATAGTTTGTACACATGGCTTCCTTGTAACTGAGAGGATTAGAACACAAAGCAACAAGGTGAGTGGCCACGTCTCATCGTTGTCTGATCATATGACCCACCATTGACTGCCACCTCCCCTTTGTGTGTTGTTGGCATCCAATGGACCAGGGGAGGGTGGATGCTTGAGTGTACACAGACTTAGAGCTTCTTCTGGGAGAGCAGTTCAGCACTGTGGTCTAGCTCACTCTGGATGGGGAGAGCAAGACGCAGGTACCCATCTCCTCCTCCATCCGTCTGCCATGCAGCCATCCATCCAGCCATCCAGCTCACATCTGAGAACTGATAATGAGCTGGGAGGTCACAGTCTGGTGGGGGAAACACTGTTTTCGAGTGTTGAAAGCAGTTTATTTTGAGCAGACTGCTGAAGGCTTGGGCCAGCTGATAGGTTGGAGGTGAAGATTCTATTTTAGTTGAAATGATGTCATAAGTTCCTTTAAAAAGTTTTAAATTGAGGTTTAATTTACACATAGTAAAAATGAATAAATCTTAAGGTCAGCTCGATGACTTTTTTTTTGAAGCTTAGCATTTTTAAAATGTGTCATTATCAATTAATCCTGGCAGTTTTTGAGATTTATAGAAATGGGCCCATAACTGTCTTTCAGACTGATAACACTGTTCAGACTGTTAACAGACCTACAACAACACTCTTTCACAACAGTCTTCTGTCAACATGCACTTTTGACATTTTCCCCATGTAGCTGCTTATAGCAGTTTGTTTCCATTGTTATATACTTTTAAATTTTATGACTATATCCCAATTTATTTATTTATTTTTTAAAAAAATCTTGATCTGCATGCTGTTTTATTTAATTTCATGGACAAAAATAGTTGCTCACACAAGTACACACTCCCCAAATAGCATACAGTTTGTGCATCAAACTTTTTAATTTCCAGATATTTCTCACCTAAATAAGAGTATATTTAGAGAATTTCTACTTTTCAACATTTTTCTTTTTTTTAATAAATAATTTTATCGGAGGCTCATACAACTCCCATCATGATCAATACATATGTCAATTGTATGCAGACCACATTTGCACACTGGCTGCCATCCTCATTTTTGAGATATCCTCCCTCACTTAAGTCCCCAGTACCAGCTACCTATTTTCCTCCTCCCTTCTCCCTCTCCCTTCCCCACAAACCCTTAATAATTTACAAATTATTATTACTTTTTCCATATCATATACTGTCCGAGGTGTCCCTTCACCCACTTCCTTGTTGTCCGTCCTCCAGAGAGGAGGTTATATGTAAATCCCTGCATTCCCCCTTTCTATTCCACCATCCGTCCACCCTCCCGGTCTCACCATTCTCACCACTGGTCCTGAGGGGATCATCTATCCTGAATTCCCCATGTTTCCAGCTCCAGTGTACATCTTTGGTCTAGCTGGATTTGTAAGGTAGAATTGGGATCATGATAGTCAGGAAAAAGCATTGAGAATTAGAGGAAAGTTGCATATTTCATGGTTACTACACTGTACCTTGACTGGCTCATCTCCTCCCTGTAACACCTCTGTAAGGGGATGTCACTTCACCTATTGGTGGGCTTTGGATCCCTAATCTCCTCCCCCTCTTTTATAATGATATAATTTTTAATTTTTTGATGCCTGATACCAGATCCCTTTGACACCTCGTGGTCACACAGGCTGGTGTGCTTCTTCTGTGTGGGCTCTATTGCTACTGAGCTAGATGGCCGCTTATTTACTTTCAAGCCTTTAAGACCCCAGATGCTCTATCTTTTGATAGCCGGACACCATCAACTTTCTTCACCACATTTGCTTATGCATCCACTTTGTCTTCAGTGATCATATTAGGAAGGTGAGCTCGCAATGTTATGATTTTTAGTTCTCGAAGCCTGGTAATTGATCCCTTTCATACCTCAGGGTCCCACAAGCTGATGTGCTTCTTCCATGTGGACTTTGATGCTTCTGAGCTAGATGGCTACTTATTTACTGTCAATCCTTTAAGACCCCAGATACTACATCTTTTGATAGCTGGGCACCATCCGCTTTCTTCACCATACCTGCTTATGCACACATTTGTCTTCAGTGATCATGTCAGGAAGGTGAGCATCATGGAATGCCAATTTAGTAGAACAAAATGTTCTTGCACTGAGGAAGTACTTGAGTGGAGGTCCAATGCCCATCTGCTGTCCTAATACTAACCTTATAAGTTTATGCACATTGATCTATTTCCCCATTATCCTATATAAATAAAATCACCTATGTATTTAGACCTCTTTAAATGCCCTTTACTGCCTAGTTCTTTCTTTCCTCTATTCCTTTTACTTTCCTCTTGTAGCACTATCATGCTCAGCCTCCATTGGGGTTTCACTATTTTCTCTCTGTTACATTACTCTTGATCAATCCCCTTTGGGCCTCTCACACCCACCTTGTCACTGGTTTTGAATCACTTGTTGTTCCCTTACCCGTGGACCGGTCAACACCACTACCTTTCCCCCTCCTCCCCATCTCCCATACTTTCTATAAGTATTTACACCCATGGAACTGCCACCCAGATAAAAATAGACATTTCTACCATCCCAGACAATTTCCATGGGTTCTTCTCATTTAAGCCCCTCTCCTCCTAGAGACAACTGCTCTTCTGACTTGTCACCATAAACCAGTTTTACCTGCTCTTGTACTTGATAGCAACAGTAGGCTGTTTTTTGGTGTCTGTCTTCCTTCACTCTGGTTCATCTGTGTTGCTGAATACATCAAGGAATCTGGGTGGTCGTGTGGGGCAAGCCTTGGGCTGCTAACTGCAGAGTCAGGGTTTCAAACCCGTCATCTGTCCCACTGGAGAAAGGTGAGGCTATTTGTTCCTGGAAACAATGCACAGCCTTGGAAACACCAGGCTTAGTGGCTGCAGGTGTGGTTTGTCTTTGAGTTAGATCAGTGGCTGGTCTTGTTTCTTTGAGGAGTGCTTCTTTGCATAAGGACCTCTACTGAGAGTGGGTTAAGGCTTGCACTGCTAATCACAAGACTAGCCTTTCTAAGTTACCAGGCTCTCTACAAGAGAAAGAGGAGGCTGCCTATTTCCGTGAAGATTTACCGTCTTGGAAACCTTAGGAAGTAGTTCTTGTCTGCCCTACAGGCGGCTTTCAGTAAGAATTGACTTGACAGGAGTAGTTTTGGCTGTTGTTGTTCTACTGAATAAATGTGCCATCGCTTTTCTTTATCCCTCCTCCTGTTGGTGGACACTGGGGCTGCTTCTAGTTCATGGCTTATCTGAATACAGCGACAGTGTGCATTTCTGCCATCTTTCTGTGGATGAAGAAACTCATTGTGAAGTGAACGATGCACAGGAGGATGAGATGAGTCAACGGTTTCAGCATGGATGTCATCAGATTCGTGAGGACAGAGAGAGAAATGCAAGGCTGGCTGAGTGGCATTGTGCCCCTCTGGAAGGTCTGCCCTCCCTGGCAGGTGCACATCCCATGAGGTGATGCGAGGAAATGAACTAACTACCCCCAGCTTCGTCCCAAGTCTCCTCAAACCTGCAGGAAGGGGAGTCCGCAGTGGATCCCACACTTGACTTCAGGTGGAATCAGAGACCCTGGGGAGCAGGGGTACAGTGAAGAGAACTTCATCTATTAAGAAGAAGAGGTGACCCCAGGCTACCCGGCTCCCGGTGAGCTTTGAAGCTCTTGAATCTTCTTATTGACCTGGATTCCAATTTCCAAAGCAGGAGTTCAGAGAGGCAGCTACCGTGGGCAGGACTCTGCGTGGCTGGCGTGGGGGAGTGGGGGGTGGGGTCAACAGCTCCTCCAGCGCTCAGGGCTCTCATCTCCCCGGCTGTGTCTGTGTAACAACACGGGAAGGCCCGCGCCTGGTGACAGACAGTTTAATCTTACCTGCCTGCTGTGAGGTACACTTACCATCCAGAGAATTGCAAAGTATAAATTGTCTCTTAACACTGATAAACAGTAAGGAGGAGGGGGGAAAAAAACCCCTGACAAAATATTACAACTTAATTGTATTTCTCAGCTGGGCTCAGGAAATCTGCTTCCTCCTTAGGCTAATGCTATTTACCAAGTCTCCCAGCCCCACAATAATTATTTCTTTAACCCTTGGTGGGAGAGCGCATTTCCCATGCCATGGGACTGCCCTGCCAGGGAAGCTTCATTTGGCTGTTTCAGGTGCCCAGGTGGAGGAGGCTCACCTTCATTAGGTGCATGAATCACGGTGACTCCTGGCTTCTGGAAGGCTGTGGGCGGGGGTGGGGGGTTGGAGTGGGAGGCCAGACTGCCCCAGAGCACAGCGGTTGCTGGGCACGGGGGTGGGGATGAGGAGGCAGGTCTTTCTGCTGGCCTGGTTTTCTAGTACACAGGTGTGTGCAATTCTGAATAAATGTGCAGTGTCAGTACACAGCGGCCCATCCTCTGAGACTTCTCAGGTGGCCTGTGCAGGGACAGCAGATTGGTCCTCTCTGGGCATTTGTCATTATGCTGGATGGCCCCCAATTCAGGCCC
Organism: Nesogale talazaci; assembly: GCA_004026705.1. NCBI lineage: Eukaryota > Metazoa > Chordata > Mammalia > Afrosoricida > Tenrecidae > Nesogale > Nesogale talazaci. The sequence goes on from PVJH01008933.1 coordinate 48,508, forward strand.
AATTATGGGAATGCTGAGAGAATGGAGCTGGGGGGTGTCAGAGACAAGGGGGCTGGCCACATCCGCCTGTAATGATTATGGTGTGCTCCAGAAATCTCCACCACCCCCTCCTCTACCCCAGCCATGGTCCCCAGCCTCCAGATTTCAGAAGCTCACTTCTGTGAGCTTGATTGCTTTCTCTCTTCCAGAGGTGTCTTTCTGCTTTCTGAAAAGTTTGCAAAAAACACCCTACCTTTTGAGTATCCATTCAGAAAGAGGGGGCAGAGGCCCGGGGAGTGAATGCCTTTCCCCGGCACAGGGCTGTGTTTCTCACTGGCTCACAAAGGTCCATCATTGTCTTGGCCCGCGATGGGGGTCATTTCACCCATTCAGAACTTCTTCCCTGGCAACCTGCCAGCCTGCCCCTGCCCATCTCTTTCCTCCCTCCTGTGTTCCTTGCACTCCCACTTGGAGGATAAACCCTGAAGTCCTTGCATTGGATTTCAAGGCTCTCGCTCCTTCTGCAGCTTCCTTTCCTATGACCCTCCCTTCACTCACCCCAGGTTCTGATGGGGTGCAAGGTGCTCACCCACTTTGTTCCATGACTTACACTCACACTTCATTCCAGTCCCTTCTGGTTCCTGTCTGGACATCGGATCCAGAATGCCATCTCTAAATCCCCTGAACGCAAAACCATCTCCCATCCAGCCAATGCCAATGAATGGTGATTTCCTCCCCTCCCCCAACAGTGTATCAGAGGCACAACGGTGCTGTGAGAAGCTTCCCGGGGTCGCAGTTTTCCAGAAGTAGAGAGCTAGACCTTCCTGTTGAGGAGACTCTGGGTGAAGTTGAATCGCCAACCTTTGCACCACCTGGAGGTGCCCTCCATGTCCTTAGCAGGTTTTCAGGGGTGTCTTCCCAGCACCCCTCCCCAGTAGACCTTACCGTGTGGCCGTGACTATGCTGCTTCTCTGCTGTTTTAACGAGACTGCAAACTCCAGGAGGACCAGGGCATTGCCTTGTTTACAATCATGCCTTCAGCACCTCAGTTCTCCATACTTCTTATGTGCCACGCCCCAGGCTGAGTATCCAAATGTCAACCTCGGTGTGTGTCTATGAGGCTTAGGTCCTAGTCTTTGGCACACCCAGGTGTACAGAACAACTGGGGTCAAGTGCAGGGAAGGACAGGTGTATGCAAGCAGGGCTTCCCCTGGCTGGGAAGCCAGTGTTGGCTGGGAATTAGTGTTGGCCATTTTGAAGATGAGAAATGGCTCTGGGGGCAGGAGGGAGTGTGGGCGCATTTGCAAAAGAGAAGATGGGTGTGGTTGGAGGCCTGAGAGCCAGGGTAGAGTGACTGAGAAGCAGGGGATTGAAAACATCTGGGCCCCAAGAGTCCACAAAAGGACCCTGGTCCTTAACTGAAGCACAATGGGAAGGCTTTGAAGGGTTTCCCAGGGGAAGAGAGGCAGGAGGGCCTGACGTGTTTAGATGCGTGATTTTGCCACGGTTACTCTGGCTGCAGTGTGAAGAGTACTCTGGGTGATCAATTAGGCAATTATTGCAATTGCCGGGAGAGCCGTCTGGAGATGGAAAGTGGCCAGACTCAAGAGCTGATTAGGGTTCAACATGGAAACTGGTAAGAGTTTGATGCTAGAGTGTGAGTGGGAGAGCCCTGGAGGGGCGGTGGGTAACGCATTGGGCTGCTCACCACAAGGTCAACAGTTCCAAACCACCAGCCCCTCTATGGGAGAAAGATGAGGCTTCCGACTCCCATCAAGAGTGACTGTCTCAGAAACCCGGCAGGGCAGTTCTACTCTGTCTTGTAGGAGCTGAAATTGATGTGATAGCCGTGAGTTGGAGGATGTGAAGGGAGAAGAGGGGGAGATTTAAGGGAGAAATCTCAGATTTGTGGTATGCACGTGGTACTCTTCATGGATCGGAAAAAAATATTGGAAGAGTTTGTGTGTGTGTGTGTGTGTATGTGTGGGTACTAAGAGTGAATCTTCCATCCATGGCCTATGAGCTTGCATGGGCAGACAGTTTCTGCAGCACTGCTTTGTTAGAAGCCAGCTAGTCTCCTGGTGCTGCTGTAGCAGAGGTATCACAAGTGGGTTGCCCTAACCAGCATACATTCATTTCCTTACAGACTTAGCAGGCTGGAAATGGAAATTTAGGGCACCAGATCCCGGGAAAGTCTATCAGTTGTTTTTGAAGAAGATTTCTGTCAGTTTCTGCACAACAGACACACCTTGATGGACCATCTCCTTGTGGCAAGCAGATTCCTCTTTGTGCTTACTTCTCTGTGCCAAATTTGCTCCCTTTATCATTTTCAAATGAGTAGGTTTAACCCCCCACCCCACCTCCTGAGAAGACCTCCTTGACACAGAGAGACTCCATTCCATAAAGGATTGCATCCACAGGTATAGGGGTTAGGATTCCAACAGTTATCTTGGGGTGACACAATTCAATCCATAGCATGGCTCTTCCACCAGCATCAATGGAATTAAGAGGTGGAATTCTGAGAAGGCCTGTGTCCTGTGTTCTCCAGTAAACCATGGATTTCTTCTTTACACCCTTGGAGTGATCTCATCCCACCGTGACTCTGGGCTTGACCATGTGACTTTTTTGATCAGTGGGACATTGGAAAACATGGTATAAGCAGAGACTTGATAAGCACTTGCATATTGGGCTTGGTCCTCTTGGAACCTCTCTCAGCAGCCACTGCGTTGCTGTAAAGAAGCATGGATAGATGACTGAAAGAGGAGAAGACATGGAGAAAAACAGTCTAGAGGTTGAGAAGCCATCATGAAAGTGCCACCACCCATCCTTCTCCCAGCCGAATGCTACCACATGGTTCACCACCGCTGTGCCACCCGGACAGAATCTGTCACCCCACAGAGTCACGGCAATCATGTTGCAAGCCACACGTTTTGAGTGGTTTGCGATACAACAATACCTACCTGACATAGACCTCTTCAGACAGGTGTACACGAGTAATCAGCCTGTGCCTGTGCACTTCACGATAGTCTTTACACAGGAGCCTTTCCCCCTCGATGGAAATAAGAGGAGGAGCCTTGGAAAGGGCTATAACTTTGAGAAGGCTTTCTGCCTAGAGGTGTTCTTTTCTGACTTCTTCTTTGACTTCGAAAGACGTCAGTGAGAGCCTATGCGGGGGAGTCTGTCTCAGGTTGTAGGGGGCTCCAGAGGGACATGACCTCTTGTTCTCTTTCCCCATCTCCTTCATTTGGATGCTTTCCTTTACCCCATCTTTCTTAGGCTGGAACTGCACCTGGTTTTCCTCAGCTCCTTCCTGCTGCTTTCTCTCCTGTTGGCTGGGTGGAGCCCTCAAGATTGCAGACTTCTGAACCCCGGTCTTTGAGATGATATGCGTCAATGCCCACCCCTATTCCTTTTGTCCCTAGTGCTAGCCCAGGAGCAAAACCAGATTTCCTTTGTTGTTGTTGTTGTTTTTTATCCCCCAGAACCGATTTAGCCACTGTAAGCTGGCGATTTTATTGGACTGAAAATGTTGTTTGTGAGTCATTGTCAATAGAGACCCGGGACCAACACTGACACCTCCTTAATTATGTGCCATTAATGATGTACACACTGCAGTTAGGGGAACAGTGCAGATTCATTTCCCGCTTTAGTTCTGTGCTGTGTTGTATGAAACGCTAATGAGCCCAGAATTCTCAAAGGTCATAATCTGAATACATTTCCTTTTCTTCTTTTTAGGGGAATGGGGATAGGATTCAAAACAATTAAAATGAATCTTACTTCATCATTTGGCTAACAACATCCTCCACTGTACTAATTACACGGAGATATGTATTCATCTGCTGGGCATTTGGACGGGTCTCAGTGTGTCTGATTGCTTGTAAAGGCCTCTGTCTCTGAATGCTATACAGGGTTTTTTTTTTAAGCTGCTCACCCCCATTGATTATGAGAAATAACTGGGGGGAAGAAGTCCATCCAAATCCTTACAATATGGAAAGTGCAAATTTAGCAGAACCAGCATTGAATTTTCCAGGGAGTCATTTATCATCCTTAGAAAGTTTTGGTTCTTTGCAAATAAAAAGGAGAAAGGCATGATAATTGCTCTGCTCAGCTAATTGACAGAATTGTGTCAGAAAAAGAAGGCATTTCAACACTGCCTCCGATGATGACATTTGAAGGTTGTTCCCATTCTCTCCTCACTGCTAAATTAGGTAATCATTATTTCCCTGTGAATCTTATTAATCTAATGGTTGCCTACCTCCCCACCCCCTAGCTAGATCTGAAATTCGGATGGAAGTATGAAAATGGAATGCCAGAGGTCAGAACATAGTTTGGCCAGAGGTGGCAGTGACTAATGTGGTTCAGGGTCTAAGTGGGAAAGGACAGGAGGGAGTTAAGTTTAAAATGCAGCCAGGGGAATTCACGTTATCTGCAGGGGTGGACTTGGGGGAGAAAGCCTTCTCATTTTAGGCATTGTGAACAGAAGATTTGAAATCTCTGCTGATGGATTTTAAGAACACGTTACTCTCTGACATCCAGGCCAAGTGGAGGCTGAAAAGCTAGAAAAAGCACAGGACAGTAATTTCCCAACTTCTTTATCTTTTGCAGTTGTCTCCAGTAAACTGGCTGCTGCTGGGTTGAATCTGATGCCTGGCGACCCCATGTGGGTCGGAATGGAACTGTGCTCACTAAGGTTTTCAGTGGCTGATCCTTTTCAGATGTAAACCAGTAGGGCTTCCTTGTGAGGACCTTCGGTGGACTTCAACCTCCAACCTGTCAGTTGGCAGCAGTTTGCACTGGCAACAAGGTTCTAGTCTACAGCGTACTGTCCCACCCTCCAGGGAAAAATGGCTAATATTTCACTGTTAAGAGCCTGCCCCGTCAGCATCAGAGCTTGCGACGTGGCTTCTGCTGAAACATTAATGAGAGAATAGCTAGTTTGTCAAAAACGGAAGCGGGCTTTCACAGGCATTATAACCAAGGTGGGATGGCGGCAGAGCGTGCAGTCTGGTGGCCAGCTCAGCAATTCTTCAAGAGGACAGATGGACAGAAGGTCCTACAGGACCTTTGACAAATGGCTGGGGGCCCTGATGATAAAGGTCGGGAGTGAAGGACCCTCCCCCTGATGGTGTCCTCCGCACTGGTGTCTTTGAGCAGGCTTGCATAAGACCGCCTTGACCTTGATAGTCTTGCTGCTCCTGGGAAGCTTCTCTCGCTATTGCTTCCCTTCAGTTTCACAAGGACACTCAGAGGGACCCCATGTGGGTTGGAGTGGTGCCCCCTGAGACAGTCAGACTGGCAGCAGACGAAGAAGGCTCTCCCTGCATTGTGCTTCACCTTACAGCCCCTTAGATGCTACACAGCGGCAGACAGGGATTGGATGAATTAACAGGAGGCTCTCTGTGAAAGTGAACCACATCTGGAAAATATCATTTGAGATGAAACACTCTGGACTGTCTTATTAGGTGCCTCCCATTCTCGGGTCCAGTCTTAGAAACTCCAAGCCTGTCATTTTCATAAGATGATTTGACACAGTGGCCGCCACCATTGGCTCAAACATGGTAACGATCGTGAGGCAAGGGTAGGCCAGGGAAAGGCTTCATTCTGTTGTACAGGAGGGGGCTATGAGGTGGAACTGGCTCAATGCCACCTAGCCACAACAAGAACAACAACAGCCACAACTTTTTAGAAAGACCTTAATCCACCTCATCAACAGGATTGCGCATTTTAGTCAAGACCTTTACAAAAGAGTCTATTCTTCCCGCCCAGATCCAGAGAGAGAAGAAACATTTTATGTTTTCCTCCAGCAAATCAGTCAAAAGCAAAATCAGTCAAAAGCAAAATCAGTCAAAAGCTCGTTGCTTCCACGAGCAGATTTCCGAGTCTCTGAGCTTTCCTTCCACAGAAAGTGATCTGTGGCCATGTCTTTGTTCAGCAGCAAGGTGCAGTGATTCATGTTGATAGAAAACAATGTAGTAAATGCTATGATGTTTTCTTCATTTTGTTTTAGGACAGAATCAAGTCGTTTTCCCTTTCCTTTTCCCCTTTGCAACTTCAATCTTCACCGTGAAGTTCAATAAATGACATCCAAAGCCATAAAAAAAAAACATCGTGTGAAAATGTTCATCAATCTATTGTTCCAAGACGCAGATTCAACACCCCCCCCAACTTTTTTGCTTTTTCTCAAAATTTTTTTTTTTTGGTGCAGGCTCCAAATTTCGTGAGAATTTATTGATACAGATGCAGAATGATGTATAAAGGTGAGTGTCGGATGGGCACTGATTGCATTTTCCTTGATCAAGGACTGCTTGATCCTTGGTTCTTTCTGTGGCTGGTGGAACCTCCCCATGGAGCTTCATGTGTTCATGGCTGAAGGGGGAGGAAAAGTTATTGATTTCTGTTTTGAGCCCCTGCGGCTTCCTTGTAGTGTAGCTTTTACATTTGTGGACCGGGTTCACTAGGGTCTGAGCGTCCATTCATCACAGGCCAGTCTGTAAGTGGGCCCATCTGTACACGTGTGTGGCTGCCACAAAGGGAGTGACTCACATTTCATCTCCATGCCGGCTTTTGGTAGCACATGACTCATTTTCATGACTTGATAATGAAAAAGTAGTTAAAGTGTAGAATGATATTTACAGGGTGATTTTGATCGGACCTGTCATAATTTTCCTTCCTGAGTGAATCGGTATGTCCTTTGTTACAGCTCTAATTACACAGGCAGCTTTTCAGAGGGAGTGTGGGGGTAGAGGTTACTTAAATATGAAACTGGAGTTTTGACATCCATTAAGCGTGAACGATTTTTTATTTCCGAACATATATTTGATCGCGATAGGAATTTACTGGCTTCTTTTGCGCCCTGAACACGATCAGTATTTTTGTTTTATTTGATCATTGATTATATTTATCTTATCGCAGCTGCAGAAGGAGGATTGTGCTGGTCTCCCTTCCCTGTGTGTCTAGCTCTGTAATGGTCTTGCTCCCAAGCCCCTCTAGCTGCAGGCTTCTTGCAGTGTCTCTGAGCGCTCTCCCCTTCCCTCTTCACTCCAGGGATCTCTATTAACTTAACACACTAAAAAGAGCACGCTGCTGAATGAGCGAGCCAGACCGGCAGGACTGGGGAAGGCCAACTACTGCTTGCATTGATCAGGAACGTGGGTCCTGCTCCCCAGGTGCTTGCTGCTTGACACCAAAGCTCATTAGGGATGTGCTTGTGCGTCTGTGGGGTTGGGAGGCTAGATCGGGCTGCGTGGTAGGCCTGCCTGGGGAAGAAAGAAAGTGAGGATGCGGTTACCAGAATCAGACGCCCTCTTTCTCTTCTGAATTGATACAGCTCCTGTATGTGCTGAGACCGGATTTATCTCCCCCACCCACCCTCAGGGCCCTCAGCGGAGGATAAGCACACCTTACACCTTCATTTTAATCCCAGCTACAGTTGTTAACAAAACAAAGCAGTGGGGCTGAGCCCACTGGGACGGAGGTTCAATTCCATCTGTGGGGTTGGGCCTCCTACTCCCACTGCCGGAGAGCAGTGATGCCAAACAACAACAACAACAACAACAACAAAAAACAACAAAAAACAAAGCAGTGTCTCTTGCCTTGCACAGAGTGTCATAGTTTCACCCCATTCTTGATAACAGTGTACCTGTACTTGTGTGGAACTGAGAGGGCTCTGAATCTGAAGCCTTCATTTTAGTACCAACTCCTAGTGAGCGACACTGCCTTGGGCTAGTTGTGGACCTCTGCACCCCCAGCCTCAGTTTCTCTCAGGGTTGTGATTTCGAATGGTGTGTAGAGAACCCCGGGACATGTCAAGCACTCACTCACTTGCTGTCTCTGAGTCGATTTGTGCACTCACAGTGACCTGTAGGTCAGGGTGGGCCAGGAATAGGAAGCTGACAGAACAGCTGGTCGCTTCACACTGCTGACCAGCTTGTCACCCCTATGTCATCAGGGTTTTGTAAGGAGCGTTAACAATTCCTAAGTACCTGTAGTAGTAGGCGGAATCAAATGAAAATGGTAATAGCCAGCCAATATTATTCTATTAAAAAAAAAGGCCTCCAGGGATGTGAATAGCCAAGCTATCGTGCAGCGTACATTGGAAAGTGGATTACTGCAGATGCAGGTAAGTTAAAATGGAACACCTTATCATTTGATCTCACCTTTGACCCATTTGAAATCTGTCCCAGATTTTAATATTTTCTGCTTTCTTTCCAATTGAGGTTTTTTTTCTCTGTTTTATTTCATTATTGTTGATATTACTGTTTTTCTGGTATATTTTTCTGTATATGAAATCCAGGATAGGTAAATCTATAGAGACAATAACTGGATTAATGGTGCCTTGGGGGTAAGGCAGGGGATGTTGGGGAAGAATGAGGAGCTAATAATAATGAGTACAAGAAAGAAGAAAATGTCCTCATATTAATTGTAGTGATGATTGTATAACCCTTCTTAATATGATTGGACCATTGAATTATATGACATGTGGATTATACGCCAATAAGCTGTTAACAAAGCTAAGTAAAACAAAAAAGATCCAGCTAGCCTAATATGTCTATATCACCACCCCTCCTTTTGTTGGGTCTTGCTTTATCACACTGATAGCTACGACATTACTTCTCTGTTGCGTGTTTGCTTTTCCAAATGAAAAATATACAGCAACTGTGTTGGGCATGTGTTTGGCTTCATCTCCCCACCCCCCATGCCAACGGCAGGTCCTCATGTGTCATGTCTTGGTAATTTTCACACTATTTTGGACTCTTTCATATTATTGTCCATGATGGAAAAGCCAAAGTCACTGCCATTGAGTGGATTCAGACTCTAGATGACCCTAAGGACAGGGTAGAACTGCCGCTGTGAGTTTCTGGGACTGGGAGTAGGAAGCGCCGTGTTCCTCCCAAGGAGTGGCTGGTGGCTTCCAACCGTTGACCTCTTGGCTAGCTGCCCAACACGTGACGCAGGAGGCCCCAGGATTCCTTAATAAAAGATAGTAAGTAGAAACACAACCTTTTTAATAAACTCCCCCCCCCAAACAAAACCCCAAGCCCCAAGCAAACAACCCCCTCCCCCAAACCAATCCCAAAAGTGTGTCCCTTGCTGTGTTGAGGTGATATTTGCTTTACTGCCCTGGTCTGGCACAGAACCCACACAAACTCCAAGGCACGCCTGGATGAGGTTTGGGAAAGTTTGTTTCTTCTCATTTCCCTAAATTGTCCTGACCAGACAGAAAGAAGATCAGCAACAAACCCTCTTTGATGCCTGGGGAAATCTAGGTTTCAAAGTTTACTTGTCCCAAGTGGTAGGGAAATCCATGCGTGGAACCTCTTCTCCCATAACTCAGTCAGCAGTGAATCCCCCTGGCCCTGCCCTTTAAGAGCTGAAGCGGAAAGTGAGGAGCTGGAAGAAGAATTTGATGCAAAGCTCCTTTTGTCAGGCCTGGAGCCCAGTGTAATAGCAGTGGTCACAGCCTCTCTATCAAACACCAGCAGAAGGAAGTGCTTCTTTGCTAGCTAGCATGCTTTCCTGAGCGGCTGCTGCTGGCTCTCCAACAGTGACCACTCTTGGAGGAGACGTGTGCACCTTCTTGGCCACAACACACTGGTTGTGTGGTTATGTGTGCTTCCTGTGCCCCCCACTCACCAGTCCACACAGTGCAGGGGTGACCTGGAGCCTACCTCTCAGCTGGCGGGCTTAGCTGGTCTCCTTCTGGGATGCGGGCATGCTGGGCTTTCATCCATCCAGACAGACTTTCTCAACATTGGCCCGATGGACATTGTGGGCTGCATAATTCTTACGAGTGGAGACCCATCCTGTGCATTGCAGGATGTTTAGCAGCACCCCTGGTGTCCACCCACTGCATGCCAGTAGCACCTCCTTCAGTTCTGACAGCCCCCAAATCCCTCCAGACATTTCCAAATGCTCCCCAAAGTGCAAAATCAAGCCTTGTGGACAGCCCGCGGGCACAGGGCACCTGAGGGCAGGGCTTAGGGGCTGGGCCTGGAGGATGGAGATGCATTTCCGAGCATTGACCTGCTTGTCCTAGAGAGGCGTCAACGCACTGGGAGGACTTGCCATTTCCTTTCTGCTTCGCTCCTTCATGGAAAGGGGGGGATAAGTAGCTAGAGAAGAGATGGGTCTTATTGGATATACTGTTTGCCAGTTGTGCCCAAATTGCAAGGGAGGGGTTTCCTCTTGGGCTCTGTCCCGAGGTCGGAGGGAGAACAGCTGAACTGAAGACCAGGTTCTTGCCGTTTCCTGGCCCAAACATCCGTCTTCTTGTCGATCTCGCTCATTATGGATTTTCATGAGCTCACTCGGCTAATCGAGTTTAATGACACCAGACCTAAATCACATTATTGTTATTTTTTTCAAGGCTGTGTTGGAACTGTGCCGCCTGAACCTCCCAGCAGCTGGGAGACAGCGGCAGTCACTCAAACCTTGGGGAAGCCACACTGTTATTAGTCGTGCAACCAGCCCTTTCATAATAATGTCACCACAGAGATTACGAAGACGAACGAAAAGGCTCAGAAAGAGGAAATTTTCCATAAAGAACACTTTGGGAGCTTTATTGCCAAGCAGAAACTTTATTACCAGATGGGCAATGAGACAGACGTCCTCTGTTTACCACCCTTTCCAATATCTCGGGAAGAGGCACGGGGAAGGACACGGCTGAGGTGGATATTGATCCTTCATCACCATGTCACAGATGACAGCCTCCTGCAAGGATTTCCCAACAGGCGGATGATGACCTACCTCTGATCTTGACGCTGTGTGTTCTCTTTCCCGGTCCCCAGGAACTCCTGATGGAGAGCGGACGCAGTGACTTGTCTTGCCACTCTCTCCTGACCCCACTCTTGCTTCACTTCAGATGAATACAAAAAACTATCTTGCATGTTCAGCAAAGAGCTGAGTTCTTTTGCCTTAGGACTTTACATTGCCTGCAGGAAAAAAAAAGTCAGGCTCCCCCTCACCCCCCTTATATTTAGTATTTCACTTGGTCTGGATAACAAACCAAGTTAAAATAAAACATTTTTTAAACGGGGTGGCAAGCATTTAGAAATTAGTGAAAAAAGGATTATTTTTAGATTCTGTTGTTGGGTCCTCTGTTATATCCTTGCATTGCTTCCAACACAGTAAATGAAGTGTTTGCATGCCACAGTTCAATCAGGCCCTTCTGAGAGCAGACTTAACATTCATTTCTGGGTCCCTAAAGCTGCTCTGTGGACTCTTCCATCTAATCAACTGAGAATAAATTACTTTAGCAAGGGTGCATCTTGCCAATTTGTGATGTTATATAGACTTAAGTGACATTCTAGAGCAGGGGTCCTCAAACTTTTTAAATTGGGGGTCAGCTCACTGTCACTCAGACCATTGGAGGGCCAGACTATAGTTAAAAGAAAAAAAACTATGAACAAATTCACTGCGGGGCCGGGATGAGTTGGCTGATAAGCAGGATAGGCAGTGGCGGCAAAAACACCCGGTGGGCCAGATAAATGTCCTTGGGGGCCATGGGCCGTAGTTTGAGGACCCCTGTTCCAGAGCATCATTCAGAAAAGTGACTTGGGGTCACATAGAGTACTGGGTCTGAAAGCTTGAGTTGTAGTCGGATGACTCTGACTTTCACTCCTTCATTGTGACATTGGGCAAGTTTTTTCACCTTCAAAAGGGTCAGTTTTCTTAATGATAAAATCAATGCCATACTAATAGGTCATAAGGTTTTTCTGAAGCTAGAAGGAGGTAGTACATGGAAAATGTGTAAATGCTCATTCAGAATTAGGCGATGAGCCTGTAGCTCACTTTAGTGCCTGTGACACTTACCTCATTGCTAGATTACATTGTCTTCCTTGATGAATTCCATTTTAACTACAACGAGCCCTTTCATATCAGCGTTCTCAGGTCCTTTGAGATATGTGTTAAGGTTCATGGCGAGAAGTCTACTCACAGTGACTCTGCAGCCAATCTCCTACGGAAAGCAGAAGAAGATTATGAATCACAAGACCCCAAGCAAAGACAGCAAATGTAGGCTCTCAAAGTGAGAAAAATCCATTCTAGCCTAACTCATCTGAGCCTTGCTTGAAAAAGACAGGACAGAGCATCAGCTACATGGGAATCATCACAGACAAAGACTTTGCTTAGAAAAAGTCATGGTCACAAGGGAACTGTCGGCATTCACTTTGATCAAAAAAGAAATCCTGGGTTGTATTTGTTTAAAGATGATGAGAAGACTCAGAAGGAAATGAAACCATTTATAATGAGAGGTTGAGATGCTGAAGATTCTCAAACTAGGGGAAAAACAAACTTAAAAAAAAAAAAAGGTACTCATGCATAGGACTTTGTTCTGATGGCTGAAGGACCCAAACAAATTGCTAGAGAACTAAAGCACTGGAAGGATAGAACAAAGACACCCGCTCCCCCAAGACCCCCACCCCGTGATTCTCCTTTTTTGTGAATTGGATGAAGGTTTACAGAACACACATATTCTGTTTCATTTATTCATTGAAACCTCATCCCACCACCTCCTGGTGTGTCCTATCTCTATTCTTCTTCTTTGGGACGCTTAAGAACTTTGTCCTTGGTTAGTGCTGCTCCTTGAATCCCAACTGATGGATTATTCTGAGGTGTGCACACATCAGCAGAGTTCATTTCCCTCTTTTAGACCTCTCTTATTTTTATGAAAATTGAGTCTCCGGGGTGAGTTCACTCCTGACCTAAAGAGTGATCAGGGACCATAATCTTGGGGTTCTACCAGTCTCTGTGTGATAAGTAAGTTTACTCTCTTTTATGATTTTGAGTTTTGTTCCAGTTTACCCTCCCACTTCACCTGGGTCTTTCTACTGTGATCTCTTTTGGAGCAGTTGATAGTAGTAGCTGGGTACCATCTAGATCTTCTGGTCTCAAAGTCATGGAGACTGAAGTCTGTGTGGCCTCATCATCCATTGAACTAATTGTTCCCTTTGATTTAATCTTCTGTCCTCTTCTGTCTTCCAGACAGGGAGAGACCAAAAGTTGCAGCTCAGAGGACAGAGATCTCTAAGGGAAACTTTGGACCATCCTTTTCACCATCCGACTTTGTATCCATTGTTTGTAATCAGTGAGGTCACCACAAACATTTCTGAAGTTTAGCAAGACTTCAGATCTTCTTCATATTGTTTAGAAGGCAGTTACCCAGGAGGGATGGTGTGATAGCTAGAAACTGGTCTTCTGGAGGTTTCTAGAAGAATTCTTTGCAACCTGAGGGTAAGAGTTTTGGAATGGGATAAAGTGTGTGCACTATAAGGAACAGAAGTTTGAAGTTGAAGTACAGGAAGGTAGGTCTTAAGCACCTACTCTAGTCATGGGAAGGAGACCAGGGGGCATTGTAGTTATGCACTTGGCTGGTCATGGAAAGATTGGTAGCTCAAATCTCCCAAGTGCTTTGTGGGAAAAAAGATGTGTCTGTAAAGATTTACAGCCTTGGCAACCCCGTGGGACAATTGTACTCTCTTCTGCAAGGTTGCTCTGCAGTGGATTTGAGTTTTTCATATCCCAGGGGCTTTTCTGTACGCTAGCTCATCTAATCTCACATTATCCCTGCTCTAATCATATTATCTTGAATGCGATATGAAAAGGTCATACACAGATTAAGAGAAATCCCTAAGCATTTGAAAGATTCTAATATATGGAGGAGAGAAGAGCATTCAGCATGAGTATTCTGGCACCTTCTGGGACAAGGTAGCAACAAGCTAGAATTGTATTGTATGTGTTGTATGGATGGCAGGCAGGGTGGGGCTAGGTAGGTTTCCAAGGCTTTCTGAGAACAGGATATTTTGTATAATTTTACATGCTCTGGGCTATTAGGATAAGAAACCTGATAGCATAGGGGTTAAACATTGGACTGTGATCCGCAAGGAAGGAAGTTCGAACGCACCAGCTGCTCTGAGGGAGCCTGATGGGTCTGCCTGCTTCTGGGAAGATTTAAGAAGCCTCAGAGACTGTAGAGGGGATGAGCCGCTTGTCGGATTGTCTCCTAGGCAGTGAGTTTGAGGTTTACAAAAAAAACTTTTTTTTTTCTTTTTTTTACACGAGTTGGAATCGACTGAATGGCAGTAAGTCCGGTCTTTTGTTTTCTTCCCTTGAGATCAACAAACAGAAAACAGAAAACAAAAGCCTCAATCTAAAGTCTCCAAAGCTCGGTGGACACTGCTGAGAAGGTATGGATTGGGCACCAGCACAGTTTCCAGCCAGTTCCCCCTCCTCTGGTCTGCCTCACCAACTTCTTGTGTCACTGTTAAGAAGAATTGACTAAAGGAAGGTGGTGGATGGTGGAATCCCAACAGATGTCATGACAGGTTTTGAAAAACGGAACATACTGAAAACCTCAAATGAATGCTTATTGGATAGGATTTTAATTTCCTTTTAAATAATGGCACAAATACAGGGCAGGGGAATGTCATCTTATAGAGCATAATAGAATCGTCAGCAATGAGCAAGTTGGGTGTGTAAATAATTGTGCCAAATGCATCTGATAGCTTCTAACAATGGGGTATGCAATTGGTGGGTGAAAGGGAAAAAGGGAATTTAATATATCTGGATTATTGTTATTGTTGTTTTTGTTAACACCAAAGAGAGAAGCCGAGAAAAGCCAGCTGAATTGAAAAGGTGGTTTTAGCCCAGGATTTGCTACTAAGTTGATTTGATTTTTCTTTTAAGAAGTTCTATCAGTGAGAATAGATTTTGCTAGGATTGCTGCGAGCCTGCTTGAAGGTGGCCATGCCAACATCCCGGGGTATCGCCAGAGAGCTTGACGTTAACCAAGGGCAAGCCAAGACAAAAGCTGGCCTGGGTTACGGTAAGCTCAAAAGAAAAGCACATCTTTCGAGTTTCGCCCCAGTTGGATTGTTTCCTGCTGAAAGGGACTCTTAGGAAAGACTCCTGCATCTTTTAACTTGATTTATGTGATGAAATGGTGGCATAACCCTTACTCCTTTCCCAGGGGAACCCTCAGGGGTCCTCTTGGTGCTCCTAGGAAACTCACAGAATGAGACTTGTACAAAGCTGGGGTCATCCCTTCCGAGTTCACACTGCCATTTTGGAAACCACATGGTGACTACTAAGAGTGTACAAATATAATTTTAAAAGAACATCACTGAATTTGATGTGGAAGCAGGGGTGGTAGGCATAAGTGGGAAGCAACAGCTCTGTTCTTCATCATAGATGAGAGAGCGAGAGAGAGAAGAAAATAGCTCTTCTCCTCATGGATTTGGGGGAGACACTGTAGCTGAGTTGCGTGCTAAGTATGTGGTTGGTGCTTACAGACTCTTAAGGAGACTTATTGACTTACTGACATCTTCTGTGGTCAACAAGGTCAGCAGGCCAAAGCTGACAGTCACTCTGTGGGAGACAGATGAGCCTCTCAATGCTTGTAAAGAAGTATCGTCTTGGGAACCCAAAGAAGCAGTGTTACCTGCGCTTCAGGGTCCCTATGAATCAGAATTGACTTGATGGCAGTGAGTGTGGAGTTATTCCCCCGTGCCATCATGGAAATCAACAAATGCTGCAAATCAGAGCTCCCCCTTCACTGCATCCAAATGCTCCTTGACCTGGATTATAAGCACACAACTGGATGAGAACCAGTCTAAGAATGAAATGAAATAAAGGGAGTTGGAGTTCCTGGTTTCTCAAGATTGATGTCATAGTCAGATGCTCCCAGGATTCCTCAGATTGCTTTTCAGATGGTTTTATGGGAAAATTTTCTCCCTTCCTCCCAGGGGAAGTGTTTTTCTTCTTCTTTGATAATGTTCATATTTATTTATTATGAATTAAGTGAGGGTTTTACAGAGCATACCCTCAGTTTTACAGTCAATAATTTATACACACTTAGTTTCAGTGGATCCATTACAATCCTCCCGGTGGTGATGTGGTGATGCTTTGGGCCATCAAGTCCAAACCAGCAGCAGTTCCTTGAGAAAAAGACAGGACTTTCCATTCCCCTAACCAGTGACAATTCCAGAAACCTACCAGTGCTCATGATGCATTAGGATTGATTGGGTGGCAGTGAGTTTGGTTTTGGTCCCCTCTGTGTTTCCCGTTCCTTATTCCTCCTTCTTTCCGCACCTTCTGATCTTGATCCTTGGGCAGATGCTGCCCTTTGATTATAAGTGGTTGATTATTCCAATATCAGGGTGAGTTCTGAGTTCAGTTCCAGATTTGAAGTATGAATAGGGGTCCTAATCTTAGGAATCCCACCAGTCTCTACCTGACCAGCAAACTCCTTCTTTATGATTTTGAGTTCTGTTCTATATTTTTCTCCTACTCTATCCAGGGTCTTCTAATGGACTTCCTTTCAGAGAGGTTGGTAGTGGCAGCTGGGCACCATCTCATTCTTTTGGTCTCCGAGTTATGGAGACAGATATATGTGTGGACCAGTAGTCCATTGGTTGGATTGTTCCCATATGTCTTTCAATTCTTGTTATTCTTCTTTCCTCCAGACCCAGAGAGACTGATAGTTGCATCTTAGAAGGCTGCACAGGAACTTTCAAGACTCTTGTTCCTACTCACCAAAGTAGGATGTAGAACATGGTCTTGGTGGGCTGTGTTATGTCAACTGACCTTGGTGTTTTCTGAAACTATAATCGTTATCCCTGGGCCCCTGTAATCCCTTCCTTCAAAGTTTTGGACATTGTCTAAGAAGTTTTCACAACTTTGTCCTCTGTGTGCTCCCTCACATGTATGGACATGTTTGCAACAAAAGTAAATACACATAAACATATATCCTCTGTCAAGCCTATTCATGGATTTGCTCCCCTTCTACCACCCACACTTGTTCAGCCATCTATCCAAATATCTCCTCATAGGGCATCACTATTGCAGGACTTTGTATACAATAGCATTAGCAGATTTTTTTTTTTTTTGGTGGGCATCACTGCCTCTGGTGGTCGTGGGCGCTACCCAGCCGCTGCTGGATTTGAACCGCCAAGCCCGCGGGCTGCAGTTCCACACTCAACCACTTACGCCACCGGGGCTCAGCCCAGCAGATGTTTTTCCTAGCTATCTGACTCTGTTTGAGACCTGATGAGGATGACTACTAAGTCTCTACCTTAAACACATTTTGACAAATTTGAGAATGTTGGGTTTTCTTCCTAGCCTATGTGCGTGAAAACTGATGCAAATATTATATGGAAATTGATGACCCCAAACCAAACCAACCAAACACAAACCTAGTGCTGTCCAGTTGAGGGAGACAGACTGCCACATCTTTGTGCTGCAGAGCAGCAAGTGAATTTGCACTGCGGACATTTCAGTCAGCAGAGGAGTGCTCAATGATTGTGCTGCCAGATCTTATAATCCACTAAAAATCCCCTGTCATCGAGTCAATTTTGATTCCTGTTGACCCTAGGGACAGTTTCCAAGACTGTAAATCTTTCTGGGAGCTAGCAGCGTGATCTTTATCCCAAGGAATGACTGGTAAGTTCGCACCACTGGCCTTGTGGTTAGTAGTCCAAAAGCCCACCAGGGCTCTTTTTTATTTTATTTATTTATTTGATTACCACCCCCAAGTTCTATGTATATGTAGTTTGGATATTATGAGGGGGCTTCAAAAAGTCTGTTGAAAAGTTCTATTATCTTTTAATTCCATTTGCCTACAAACTTTTAGAAGCCCCCTCAAATTCTCTCTCCAGCACTGTTTGGTGTGGTTGGGTAACTGTTGCTAAGGCTTTTTTTTTTGACCCAACACACACTTCCTTCCCTGCATGCACAGTGTGGGTGGTGGCAGGGACGACGCAGTGGGTCTCAGAGGCAGCATTACCTTAGTAATTTTCTGGAAACACTCAGCTCACAGACACGGAACTGCAGTTTACAGGAAGCTATTCGTCTTCCTCAAAACAGTTCAGAAAAGGAATCCATTTTCTTTAATATAAATCCTCTTTGTCTTGTGATATATAAATCATCCTTTCGAAAGAAGCCCTTTGAGGTATCAATCCAAGGCATTCTCTCAAAAAATCATCCCTCAGCACAACCCTGCGATTGAAGCTAATCCTTTGTGGCTGCCCAAAGGCAAAATTCATCCCACTTTTCACTGAATTTCCCATATGAGGTTCTTTGCTGTCATCTTAGCAATTAGGGTGGAATCTCAGGGTCAGAACGACTTTAGCCTGGTGTGGAAAAGAGCAAAGATGAGAGGAGGTGGAGATCTCAAGTCAGTGAGTGGATCTCTTAAGAATGGGCATAATGAGAATCTTACATGAGAGAGTGAAGCGGTTGCAAACACTCCTGTCAGATCAAGGCTAGGGCATTTATTTATCCTTGTGTACTTCTGGAAGGAAAGGCTAAAGCTAAGGTGGGTGTGTCCGAGTCTGCTGGATGTAGCTGACTATGGTGATACTCTCTCTGAAATCTCTGGGGTCTCTTTACTAGTGTGTTCCTCTCTAGCCGAGTCTGGAGTTGCTGAGAGTGATTCACAGCCACTGCTTCCTTCCTTCCTTCCTTCCTTCCTTCCTTCCTTCCTTCCTTCCTTCCTCCCTCCCTCCCTCCCTCCCTCCCTCCCTTCCTTCCTTCCTTCTTTTCTTTCCCTTTTTAGGCACAGCTTTCTTTTGAGCCTTCTCTTGGGTGACTGGAGCCATCTTACTTGGGATGCCTGGAAATGATACTCACCACTTCTCTCACTCCTCTCACAGCGTGCAGCAACGTGCAGCAACGAGAGACTCGTGGTTGGTTGGGGAAGGGGGTTTATTCAACCCTGCCCTCCTTCTTCAAAGCAGGGTAGCCTGAGGTGCACAGAGGCTAGATGTCCCCGGCAATCTCATCTTTGCTGAGTTTCTTTCTGTTCCCTTCCCTCCTTTATTGGTATCTACAGAGAGCAACCCTTCCATAAATCACTTGGACACAAATTCCTGTTTTGGTGTTTCGACTTTTAGGAACGAGACCTTGAAGGGGCCAAAGTCAAGCGGATCAGATAGCTTTGGAGGAAGTTGTTCCTTTGCAGAGTGCATTCCCTGGGGTCCTGAGGTTGAGTTTAAATGTACATTTGGGGGGACAGATTTTATTGTCATCTTCAACCTGTGTGACAGTGTCGGGGAGAGTCTGAGCTATCAATCAGGCCACAGCATGATGAGGCCTCCTTGGCAGGGTGACTTCTTGGGGAGAGACAGTGAGAACGTCTCCCTCTTGCCTTCACCTCCCCACTGAGACCGGGATGTGTGTGGACCTATAGGCTGACCCAGATGCAGCTGGTGCCCTGCCATATTCCCACTGGATCTGGATCCTTGCCACTTTGCAGCCCTATAACCCCACACTTTCCTTGCATCTCCCTTCATGTTTCTGCATCCCTGGCTGGAAGCTCCAGGAGTCAGAGGGGAGCTCCCGCTGGCATCGGGTCCATGGAATTGAGTCGGATTGGGCTGGGATACTTTTTTTGATAGAAAATTATTTCTTTTTTCTTTTTTTGGGGGGTGCTTGTGGGAGCTACCCAGCCTTGCTCCTGGAGAGCTGCTGGATTTGAACACCAAGCCAATGGGCCTCAGTCCCGCACTTAACCACTATGCCACCAGGGCTCAGCTAGAAAATTACTTCTTGATCTATTTCTTTGATCTATATGAAGGTCACTGGTTTTGTTTCTCTAGACAACACACAACCTTTCTGTAGCTGGAAATTATTAGTCTTGTCTGTAGGGTCACGGATAGACTCTCACGACTAAGTCTGATAGTTGTCTGGATTAAATTTTTGGAACTAGGTAGTTACCTAGTTACCATGATACCTACCATGGGCATCACACTGGAACTCAGTGTCTCTGTTCACTGGTGGGTCCATGAGGCAGCAGAAGGCATCTCTCTCCCAAGGAGCTGGCTGTCTAATGGGAAATGGAACAAACACACCAAATCAGTCTGAAGTAGCATTCCAAGGAAAGTATATGCACAGGGTAGGGTTCCATGGCTTGAGAAATCACTTTGGGTAGTGAGGAAGACTTTTTGGATCCTCTGAGAAAGACTATAGGTGGTAAGAAGAGGGGAGGACTTTGAATTAAAGCTGGAAATTCTCCCAAAATTTTTGACAGCAGCATTTATGCTCATTCATGGGGAGACTCCCTTATAGTTCAGTGTCCTTTTAATTGCAGAGAACCCACAAGGTGGAATGTAGGATTGGATTAAACTTCGCCACCTCCTTGACATTGACATGACCACTTGGCTTGTTTTAGCCAGTGAAATGTGAATGGACATGAGAAATACCAGGGCATAGATTTGTAGCGCCAGACTATGAGTTTCTGTCTTCTCCCATTTGCCAGGACTTTGGCAGAAACAACATGTGTTGAGACGGAGTTCTCATTTGAAGCAGGCCCTTTCAAGAAAACACGTTGCAACTTTGCCAGAAAAATATGCTCTGCCCCTGGGAAAGAAAATCACTTGTCCTGCTTGCATTTCAGTTTTCTCATCCACAGGATGATGGAACTTCAGCTGCAGCCTCAGATTCCTTCTAGGTTATTGCCTTGTCGGATGAGAACATACTAAAGCTCTTGTCTCTTCTTGGAAACACTTAGAGATAGGAGATAAAAAATGTCTCCTTCCTGAAAAATAAATAGTTCCTTGTAACATCAATGAAGAAAGAATCGCCAGAAATAGAAAAAATAAATTAAATGCCCTTAATTCCTGTTACAAAGCTCTGAAATTTGACTCGGTCCACAAAGAAATTGAGTCTCTCTCTCTCTCTCTCTCTCTCTCTCTCTCTCTGTGTGTGTGTGTGTGTGTGTGAGAGAGAGAGAGAGAGAGAGAGAGAGAGAGAGAGAGATAGAGAAGAATTCAGATACTCCCTAGGGACTGTGAAACATATTCATTAATGAACGTGCTCATAGCTCAGATGAATATTCTGGGGGTAAGTCAGGGATCTTGTTTATCCCAGTGGGTGTAGTTGTAAGGTAGAGATCATATCAAGTTCAATTATTTTATTTTATTTATTGGACAGAAGAGCATGTGCGTTCAGACGCATTTCTCTAGGGCTGTTGTGAACATGCTTCTCTAAGTCTATTTTACCACCTGTCATTCCAAATTCAGCCATAAATCCTCTAGTTCTCTGCTTTTTGCAGCATTAGAAACTTCTTCAAGGAGAGAGCTGCTGCTGGAGTGTGTGTAGCTTATGTGCCGTATTTGTTGCCTCCCCTTTCAGCCCAGCAGGAAGTTACCTTCTGCTCAAGTGACCCCCCCTTCTCTTCCCTCCCTTCACCATCATTTTAGTATCATTTTCTCTTTGCAGATGATCCGATGGAGCCCTTACGCAGATTGTGGCAGGATCTCATGACCTTGTAGAAAAAGAGTTCTCGTCTTGAGTTAAAGGCAAGAGATCTTTCTTTTCTTTTTAAATAAATTTTATTGGGGGCACGTGCAACTCTTATAACATCCCAGTGCATCAATTATATGAACATATTTGTGCATATGTTTCCATCATTATTTCCAAACAGTTTCAACTTGAGTCCTTGGTATAGCTCCTCTTTTATCCCCTCCCTCCTCTACTTCCCCACCCTCATGACTCCTTGACCAATTTTATATTGTTATTTTTATTTCATATTTTACACTGTTCATTGTCTCCCTTCACCATCAGTTGTGTCATTTGTCCCCTTCAGTGGAGAGGGGAATATATATCCAACATCGTGATGGGTTCCCCTTTTCTCTCCCTTACTCCTCCATGGCCATCCCTTTATGTTCATGATATTGCTACTTCCACTGCTGTTCCTGATGGGTTTATCTGCCCTGAATTCCATGTGTCGACAGCTCTTATATGTACCAATGTGTGTTCTCCGGTCTAGCTCGATTTGTAAGATAGAACTGGGTCATGAGGGTGTGTGTGTAAACATTCAGGATCCAGGGGAATGGTGTCTGTTTCATTGGTGCTCTACTGTTGAATTGGCCCTTCCTTTCTGTGGAGGCGGGAGGGTGAAAAAAGGAAGAGATCTTAAGTCTCTTGAAAGCCTTTGGATTATATCCAAGAGGGCGACTTGGCTGGTCTCTGCAACCATGGGTGAATGGGTCATGGACAAACTGCTATAATCTCGCAAGCTGGGGGAGGAGTCACAGATAACAGGGGGTAGGAGGAGAGGCCCTGCCCACCTGAAAGGAAGTTCAATATTGTGTTCTAATGGAGGACATTTTGTGAAACCCATACAAGCATCCCAAGAGAGGAAGAGCATGTTTGAACCTCAGACATGATGTTGATAAGGAGACAAATACTAATTAAGTAATGACTATGTCCTAGTACCATATAGACTTGTGTACAAGCCAAGTTTTTCAGCACATTTTGAAAAAAAATCATTTTATTGGGGGCTCATAGAACTCTTATCACAGTCCATTCATTAATTGAATCAGCATGTTTGTATACATGTTGCCCTCATTCTTTTCTAGAACTTTACTTTCAATTGGCATCAGCTGTTTTTTCCCTCCCTCTCTCCCCCTACTCATAACCCTCTAATAGATTGCACATTGTTATTATTTTCATCTTTTACACCAACCATTGTCTCCCTTCCCCCATGTTTTCTACTGTGTCCCTCCCTCCCCACTCCTGTAGAGGGGTGTATGGTTATGTGTCAATCATTGTGATTAGTTCTCTCTTTCCCTCTGTCTCTCTTCCTCTCTCCCCTCACCTCTGGCATCACTAGTCTCACTCCTGTTCCTGGATTCTGTGTGCCGTGAGCCCCCATCCCTTTCTAGACCTGTGTACGTGTTCTGGTCTAGTCTGAATTGAGAAGCAGCACTGAGGTCATGGTAGTGGGGCTGAGGAGGCCTCAAGGAACCAGAGGATTATAAGGTGTTTCATGGATGTTTTACTGCACTCTGGTGACTCATCCCTTTCCTGTGTCCTGTCTGTGGAGAGATTATTCCACTGTATACAGATGGGCTTTGGATCTCTGCTCCAGCCCCCTTCATCCTCAACAATATGCTTTTTTTTGTTATGCTGATGCCTTTTACCCTATCCCTATGACTCATGATCACACCGGCAATGTGCTTCTTCCTTGTTGCCTTGTTGCTTCTCTGTTGAGTGGCACTTTAAGACCCCAGACGCACCATCTGCCTTCATCATGCATATTTGCTTATGCATCCGTTTTGTTTTCGGTCATTGTGTCATGAGGGTGAACATTTCAGACTGCCCATTGATTAGAACAAAATGTTCTTGTTTTGAGGGAGCAGAGGCCCCAAGTCTAACCCCTACCTCAGTGAGACCATTAAAAAATTAAAACATTTTATTGGGGCTCATACATCTTTTATCATAATCAACACATACACCCATTGTGTCAAGCACATATGTTGTACATATGTTTGTACATATGTTTCCCTCATTGGTCTCAAAGCACTTGCTTTCTACTTGAACCCCTGGTATCTGCTCCTCATTTTCCCTTCTCTCCTCTTTCCTCCTTCCTCCATGAACTCTTGGTGATTTATAAATTATTATTATTTTGTCATATCTTACATCATCTGATGTCTCCTTTCAGCCACTTTTTCACTGTTTGTCCCCCAGGGAGGAGGTTATATGTAGATCATTGCAGTCAAGTCCTCCCTCAATGATGGAAGACTTTGTTCAAATAGCCTGGCATTCAGTGATGCTCACCTTTCCAACATGACCACTGAAGACAAAATGGGTGTTTAAGCAAATGGATGAAGAAAGCTGATATGCCTAGCTAGTAAATGATAGAGTGTCTTGGGTCTTAAAGGTTTGAAGCTCAACAAGTAGTCATTTAGCTGAGAAGCAACAAGTCCACACCAGCCTGTGTGATCTTGAGGGGTTGATTGGGTCAGGTATCAGGCATCAGAAGACACCCTCCCCCCAAAAAAAAAACCCCCACACAAATATATTGATTCAAATGTTTGAGGTCATAGAGGAGACCAAAAGTTCATCTGTAGACAATTGGACATCCCCTCACAGGAAGATTACAAGGAAGGAAGGAATTAGTCAGGTTATAGCATAGCGTAGATGGAACATACAGCATTCCTCTTGTTCTGTAATGCTTCCTTCCCCCCCACTATAATGATCCCAGTTCTACCTTGTAAATCAGGCTAGACTGGAGCAAGTATACTGGTACAGATAAGAGTTTTTGACACATGGAATCCATGACAGAGACCCCCATCAGTAATAGTAATTGGAGCAGCGATACCATGAGGATAGGGAAAAAGTCAGGGGAGACGACGGGGGGTGGGGTGGGTAAATAGGGAACCAACTACAATGATTGACATACAACCCTTCCACCCCACCTCCCAGTGGGATGAACAACAGAAACTCAAGTAAAGGGAGACAGCTGATGGTGTAAAATATGAAAATAATAACAATTTATAATTTTCCAGGCTTCCATGAAGGTGGGAGGAAGGGGATGGGGGAGGGAAAGAGGAGCTAATACCAACTGCTCAAGTGGAAAGAACTGTTTTGGCAATGATGATGGCAACATATGTACAATTGTGTTTGATACAAGTGATATATGGATTGTTGTAAGAGCCATAAGTGTCCCCAATAAATGATTTATTAAGTAAAAATACTGCCTTCCTCCATTCTACTGATCTCTCTTTTTGGGACTGCTATTTTTGTGTGCCAGACCTGTTCATTATCGTCCTTTAATTTCAGTGGCACATTATCTCAAGTTAAGCTTTAGTGTCCTGGCAAAATGCTCCCTTCATTCTTATTCTAAATAAACAATCCATTTTATACCTCTTTTGTATACGTATATATATATTTTCAGCAAAGAGGGCCTCAAAAAATGCTTAGCTTCAATACGAAGGAGTACAATTAAAACAAAATGTTCTAAAATTGATTGTGGTGATTATACGTTTTTTCTCGATACTATTGAACTATTGAATTGTGTGCTTTCTGGAGTCTGTCTCAATGGAACTTTATTAACAGTGTTCTCCTTGCCAGCTCCATGTGTGGTTCTGTGCTATCTGTACCTCTTTGAGGTTTACTTTTCTTGTTGCTATTTGGTGCCATTGAGTGGGTTCCAACTCGTATCCATCCTATGTCCAAAAGAAAGAACACTGTCTAGTCCTGAGTCACCCTCACCATTGTTATGTTGGAGCCCCTGGTTGAAGCCACTGTGCTCTCCATCTCCTGGAAGGCCTTCCTCATCCTCTCATCCTTTCATTCATCCTCTACTTTACCAAGAATGACATCCTTTTTTGGGGATTGATCTCTCCTGATAACGTGACCAAATATGTGACATGAGGGCTTACCTTCCTAGCTTCCAGGTAGCGTTCTGGAAGTACATCTTCCGAGACAGATTTATTTGTTCTTCTGGTAGTCCCTGGTACTTAAGAGATAGGACTTTGTCAGCACCATCATGCAAACACATCAATTACTGGGCCTCCTTATTCATTGCCCAGCTTTCACTGCCTACGAAGCGATTGAAAATACTATAAGGCATCTTAGTCCACGAAATAGCATCCTTGCTCGTCAACATTTTAAATAGGTCTTGTGCAACATATTTACTCAATGGAATAGATCTTTTGATTTCTCCACTGCTGTTTCCATGAACTTTGATCATTGACCCAAACAAAGTGAAATCCTTGACTATTTCAATCTTTGTGTCATTCCTAATGATGTTGTCTCCATTTAACATGATGTTGGTTCTGTTTTGAGGATTTTGATTTTCTTTACTCTGAGGTGCAATCTCTACTGAAGGAGGCAGCCTTTGATTTTCATTGGCAAGTGCTTTCATTTTAATTGGTACATTTTTATTTTTAGAAAGCATTTCCATTTGAAATCCAAGTTTTTGTTTTCTGCATAGCATAGCATCTTCTCCCTTCAGTGGATTTTATTCCTTCCAGTTCCTTTATCGAAAGTATATTTCATAGGCTGAGCCCCGGTGGCATAAGTGGTTAGTTCGGAACTATAGCGCACAGGCTTGGTGGTTCAAATCCAGTGGCAGCTCTCAGGAGCACCGCTGGGTAGCTCCCACGACCACCAGAGGGAAGTGAGGCAAAAAAAAGTATATTTCATATTTTAACTAACTGATGTCCAATATTCCTTTTGACTGGTGCTTATGGTACATTTTCTCATATGTGCTCTGTGTTGTCTTATTGTAGGCATAGCTTCATGGAACTGCTGTGACTGTGCAAGTTCGGGTGGTGAGAGTATAGTTGACATAGTTTTGTTTATTTGTTTTTGTGAGTTCCCTCATGAGTCCACGGATGAGGGGCAGTTTTCTCACATTAATTTCTCTAGGTAGGGATCTTCGCAAATGTGTTTAGTGACAATCTGATCTTTCAGGCCATGCACAGTTCAAGTTCCACAGCTCTGAGAACTCATGAAGACATGTTTTCACTCATATCAGGGCAGAAGCTACCTTCTTTCTTGTCCTCCAAATGCCAGGACTTGCTTGGACCCACCATCAATGCGTACGGCAGTCAACAGATAAAACAATATAGTGCACTGGGCAAATCTGACGCACAAGAGCTCTTTAAAGTTTTGACAAGAAGGGATGTTACTTTGAGGACTAAACTCCATCTCACTGGAGCTATGGCATTCCCAATTACTTCACATGCATTTAAAAGCTAGTCCTTGAATAAAGAAGACTAAAGGAGGATCAATGCATTTGAATTATGGCACTGGAGAAGAATATAGAAAGTACCATGGGTTGTCAAAAGACAAATAAATCTGTCTTGGAAAAAGTACAACCAGAATACTCCTTTCAGGCAAGAATACCAAGACTTTGTCTCATGTACTTTGGACATGTTATTAGGAGAGACCAGTCCTGGAAGAAGGACATTACACTTGGTAAAGCAGAAAGGAAGGGAAAAAGAAGTGCCCTCACAAGCTGGACCAACACGATGGCTACAATAATGGGTTGAACTGGAAGAGGGATTCTGTGGATGGCACAAGACTGAGCAGTGTTTGGTTCTATTATACACAAGGTTTCCATGCATGGGAACCAACTCAAGGTTACCTGCCAGTGACATCCACAACAATCAACAACAACTATTATGTGATAGCCTAAGGGAGTTCCTGCAAGGGTAGTGGGAGCAGTAATGGTGGTATGTGGATGACACTGTCAGAGAAGCTGACAACAAAATGACACGAGGGCCTGGAGCAGTCACAGAGCTAGAGATGCTGTTATCTAGTGCATAACTCCTGGTCCCACACCCTTCTGTGGGCAGGAGCACCAAGGTAGGAATGTCAAGGGTAGGTGTTACCTGACACCCAGGGTAGCTGGTGAGTCTCAGGACTTGCCATTGAACTTAGAGGAGGGAGTCTGCTTTGGCCAGTGGGAGAAGGGAGAAGCCACGGAGCCCCACCCACCCCCACTACCCTGGGCAGAACAACCCAACCCAACCCTGTCCTCCTGCCTTGGCTCTCGGTCTCTGCAGGGTCTAGTGCCATATCCCTGCCCAGTCTCCCCTGACTCCCTGCTTCCCACCGTTCCTCCTCTCATATTGACCAAGGGAAGCACTAAAGGGAGGTGCTGTGGCCCCTGGTGGAGGCATTGGGAGGGGTGTGGAGTTACAGTGGTAAAGAGTTACCTCACTGGATGACCGGCTGACAGTAACCCCAGTGACCCCACTGGCATGGTGCTTCCTCCTTCTGTGGTGCTAACTGCCTGAGTTACAACAGCACTGGGAACCCGGTCTGATAGAAGGAGGTGGTCTACCCTTCCATGGTGAATTGCCTCAAAGTGTCCTCTCAAGGTCTATGGGGCTTAGAGGATTTTAGCTCTAAATGGTATCTCTTTCCACTTCCCACTTGTTGCAGCTTGGGCACTGCCCTTTTCAGGGATCCTCAAACTATGACCCGTGGGCCACATGTGGCCCACCAAGGACATTTATCCAGCCTACTGTTTTTGCTGCTGCCCCTGTCCTGCTTAGCAGCTGACTCATCCCGGCCTGCAGTGAATTTGTTCATAGTTTTTTTTTTTTTTTTAAACTATAGTCCGTCTCTCCCAACAGTTTGAGGGACAATGAACTGGCTCCCTGTTTAAAAAGTTTGAGGACTCCTGTCAGTCGAATTTTCTCCACTCCTCCAGTTACTGCCATGACAAGCTGCCAATGGCAGAGGCCTATTGTGCAAATGCACTTGACCAAACTCTGCTCAGACTGCTGCGGCCTTTATCTTTCACCCTATTCCACCACCATCAAGTCATCCCTCACCCATAGCTACCCTAGAGGACAGAATAGAACAGCTTCACAGGGTTTTGATCAGATTTATGATCCATTCAGGACTGCCAAATAACAAACAATTTTGTCTTGGACGAAGTACAGCTGCAGACTTGATTAGAGACCAGGATGGGGAGACTTCATCTCATGTACCTTAGACAAGTCCCTAGAGTAGGACTTCTCTGGTCAACATCAGGCATGGAAAAAGAGAGGACCTTTCATCAGATGGGTTGACCCAGTGGCTGCGTGGATGAGCTCACACGCCAGACCAGTTGTGCGGCTGGCACAAGACGGGGCAGTAGTTCTTTCTGTGGGACACTGGGTGGCTGTGAGTTGAGGTTGACTCAAATGGCACCTACCAACATCTCTGATAAACCATGTTCTTCAAATCTCCCAGGATTGATTTAGATGATTTCATTGTCAGTTTGCCCCAAACTCTTCAGCTATCAAACTAGATTTACTGTCTTTATACTTATCATTCTTATGCAATTATGAAGCCAAAGCAAATTAAAAGCTGTGTTCAAGTAAAACTGCAAAACTAAACAGAAGATACAGCTAAAAGTTAATTTAAGGTGTCAGACTCAGTTGTGTGGGGAAGCAAGTTTGCCAGGCTCACTCTGACAATGATGCTGCGATTTGGTATATTATTTTAGTTTCACTTTTCTTGTCCTGTATGTCAGAGATGACTCAACCCCTCTACCACTTTTCTCAGTGTTGAAATAACAGCGATACCTTAATTTGGACAGTGACGCAAAGTACTCTGACCTTTATTTGGCTCGAGACATCATTTATTTAGTGTTTGTCTCTGGGTTTTATCTCATTAGCCTAGGGAAATTAACATAGCACTGCCTAGAGCCCGAGAAGTTGTTAACAAATTGCAAATGGAAATACAGATGATCCAGCAGTATAATTATATTAACATTTTAAATATCTTTGAAATGAAAAGAGAAAAATATTCCCATAGAGATTTTTCAAATTCTCCCCAAATAGGTCTGCAGACATCCGCAGACTCCAGCTGAGTCACTCAGATGCAATTTCAAAGGTGATGGGGTATTTAGCACACTTTAGGTGACAGGGCTAGAAGATCCTGTGACAGGGGACGGGTCTGAAGGCAAAGAGGAGTGAGGAGTCCTGGACGAGACTTAAAAGTCAGCAGTGGCTGCACTATGGTTGGCAGGGGATGACCACCGTGACCCTCTCCAGTGACTATGGTGAACCCCTTCCTGATATGTTCGTTATATCCTTCCTTCCAGCAGCTGGAAATATCTGTTCTTATACAGGGAACTGTCCTGGCCAACCTATGCCACTTCCTACGAGTCTACCCATGGCCAGAAGCTGAGTAGTGGGGACATACAACATGCTCTGTTTGACATAACGTTGAAAACATGTCTGAGTTCAGAGCTCCTGTATGGGAGGCCTCCGTCACACTGCGTAGTGCGTCCTCTTCGCCTCCCACCCCATCTCTCTCCTCCTCACTCCTTCACAGGGTTTCATCTGCGAGTTTTCCCCAATAAAACTTATGCACACAGTCTCTTAAATCCGAATCTGATTACAGAGAACACGCCATGGGTTGTAGGCATAACATGAAGGAGAGTATTTTGTGCTGTCCCCTCAGTGCTCAGCTCAGAGTCTGCAACGTAATAAATGTTCAATAAAGGCTTGTCAAGTGAAAAGAGTGAATAAGGCATTTGAAGAAGTCAGAGACAGCTTCTGCAATATAGATTAGATGATATCGTCATAGGGAAGTGGCGGTGGGGGCGAGTATGAGAGATCTTGATTTTACAAGCTCTCTGACCTACCTTTATGTCCTGCTTCTATGCTTTCATTCGTAGACCTGATTCCAGGATGCTCCCTCCCCCCAGCCCATTGTATTTTCTGAGTGCACATGCAGGGTGTCAGAGTTTCAGGTGAATCGTGAGATGTGTCAGTAAGTATTAGGTGTGCTGACTCCGACTTCACATTCTAATCTAATAACCGTAGTTGTGAGTCTTGTTCTGTTTTCCTGCAGGTTTCTGTGAAGGGTGGCACCCACTCAGGAGTGATGAACCTGCACTTAATGGACTGCATTGCCCATCAATACATAACATGACAATAATTAGATTGGGTGAGGGGAGGGAATGCTTGGTTTTCTGATTGTTCCAAATTTCATTTCCGGAGGTGTCCTGGGAGTGCTTTGGTGGGGGAGACAGGAGCATTACCATTTTAACGAGCCCAGTCACCCTGTAGTTTATGTCTTCCTCTCACTCACGGCAAATCTGCTGGGCAATTGCCTTTCCTCTGAAGGTGGCCTTTCTGGGATCCAAGATTAGGTCAGACACTCCTCCCTACTGTCAGGCTGCCTCATAAAGCCTGTTATGGCTCCTTCCTTTAATTGGAATTCCAGGCCATTAAGTAGTGGCCTAATTTGCTGCCATGGACTGTTTCTTGTATTGACTTTACCAGCGGCTAGAAGCAAACAAAATCTGGGGACTGGGTCTTCTTCTATGATGTGTTTTGAAAAAGATTGTAAATTTGCCTTTCAAAAAGAGTTGAGTATGTGCACACTTTGGAGGAGTGATCTACAGATGGAGTGGGAGAGAGATGTTTCAATAAAGCATGGGAGTAGGGAAATGAGGAGGTGGTTGCGCCCTTGTCAGGAATCAAGTATCCTCTGCTCTGTGCTTTACACATTTTAATCCAGGGTGGTGAAAATCTCTCTCCAACACTCACAGAATTCACTTCATTCAGAGTTCAGCAGATCCTTGGCCTGTTGGGGTGCCCACATTGGAAGACTTCTTAGGTTTCCCATATGATGACAGGCAGACCTGTGACCTTGGCAGGTGGACAAGGGATGAGGTGAGAACGGTAAGCATTTGCTGTGAAGTTCATTGTTTCTGGTGCATAACTCTCTTGATCAGGACACTCACCTCTCCTATACCACGAGGCATCAGTGAATCATGCCTGCCAAAGGCTTAATCAGGAAATAACTGCAGGCGATCAGGATGAGCCTGGGAAATATTTTAGGCCTGTGGAATTGGAGTTTCTGATCAAACTTTGGATGAATGCTAAGCTTTCCAAACAAGAGGGGCTCCCCCAGGACCCAGCCTTCTATAATTTATGATTGTGGTCATGATTGCTGTTCAGGCTTTGAGCCGTAGGTTTCTCCCTTGAGTCTGCTTCTGAGATAGCGCGGGCTCTTGCTGGTGTTTGGTACCAACTGCTGCCCGCAGTCTGTCACTGTGTAAATCCCTTAGTCCTGCTGGATCCCTCGAACAAAGCTAATCTGCCATCTGACACCTGGGCTTGTCACCTTTAATTCCGGCTTCTGAGCTGCTGTCTCTAGGGAAATAAAGGGAAGGATTTTTCTTCTGCCCTCACGTACTCCTGACATCTATTATTCTACTCGTGGGCTTCTGCCCCAAGGGGCACACACCTGCACCTCCTGACACTTCTGCTTCACGGTGCAAAGTCCTTGAGTTTTGGGCCTGCCCAGTTTTCTGTTCTAATTCTTAGGCTGATGGATTTTTGTGGCAACAAAACAGCTCCCTTTCAGAAACGGTTTCTTGTATGGAACATTTATGAACAACGGGGGACTTTCAAAAGGAAGACGTTTCCTGATGGTGAAATTGCAGGGATTGTCAGGGCTATAAGGAAGACAGAGAGAAGCAGGGGGCTATCCCCCCAGGTGCTCTTGACCTATACCTTCCTCTCCACATGTGGAGGCTGAAGAGGGTCTCTAGAGGCATGGGGATCACCAGCAGCTTCCTCACCTCTGGGTCACCGGGTCAGTGGTGTGTCTTTGAACCCAACAGTCTTGTGATCCTGCCTGTACCTTCCATTTCTTAAGCCCTCCCAATGTTTACTAAGCAACTAATACTTAATATGTTGAACCCCTCTCAGTTTGAAACACTGGTGATAGTTTCTGCTTCTTACTTTAGTTTTTAGGCTTGGCTCAGACAGAGTCTTCTAGGGACGGATGGAGGATTGGTATAATTAATTGACTTCAAATGTGGTGAGATGAATTTAAGGATTCTGTCTCCTGTCCAAAGGTTTTTTTTGGTAACCTCTCCCCAGGCTACTTAGTCCACACCCTCCACATCTGCATGCATTTACACTGGTAAGGTACAAGGTAAAGAACAGAAGACTGGGAGTCAGAACCCAAGTCCAGTTGTGTTAGTCTGGGAAGATTAGAGAAACAAATCCATAGACACTCATATGTGCTTAAGAAAGAGTTTTCTATGAAGAGTAATTGTATATTAAGAAAACATCCCAGCCTAGTCCAGATCAAGTCTATAAGTCTGATATTAACCCATGTGACCTGTACGAGTCTGTAAATTCCTCTTCAGACTCACGCAACACATGCAATGATGCCAAGTGCAGGAAGATCACTGGCCACCAGTGGGTGAAAAGTCTTATGGATACAGTGGCGGTGGAAGCATCTCAGTGTTGGCATGCATCTCCACATGGCTCCTCCAGTTTCAGGGCTTTGGCTACCATCAGCATAGTGTTTTGTCAACAGAAATATCTCACAGGGAGTGAGCGTGTGTCCCGCTTCTAGCGAGATATTTATCTCCTTGGTGGCTCCAAATGAGGTCATTAAACTGTGAGGTCATTAAGGAAATTGAAAGGCTAAATTCTACCCCTTCCTTCTTAAGTCTCAAGTCGACAACAGATTATGTAACTCCCACGACTGGTCATTGTAACTCTATAGGTGTGTGGTCTTGGGAAAATTGGATGATTTCCTTGGACTTCAATTAAATCCATGGAAAATGAGGATTAGAATCCTATCACAGGACAGGCGATGGGGAAATATAGCTGCCAGATAATAAGCAAAATCTCTTCAGCAACTCCCACAGAGCTTCCAATGGGGGGGGGGGGGGGGGGGGGATCTCCTGCACTTCCTGGCAGCGAGACCAAAGTTTCTTCACGTGGAACAGCAGCAACACTGCACACAGACTCCCTTTTACCCTGGATAAGCTGCACGAGTCACTTCTGTGGGCCCAGCTCCTTGTGCACAGCTAATTCCATCCCCCCATTCCACTTCCCCACCCCCACCCCATTGCTCCTTGCCCCCGGTCCTTGAGGCAACACAGCCAGTTACACCTCTAACCTCACTGGCCTCTGGGGGACATCCTTGGGTAGCAGATGGCATGGGCAGCTTAGTATAGACATTCTCAGTACCCAAGCTACACAGTTTGCCATTCGTTCCCATTTTATGCCTTCTTCTTCAAGGTCCTCCCCTACCATGTGCTTCCCCTCCCACATGTGGCATACAGATGTATACAATGACACAAGCAGATGGGAGGAAATCTCCACCCACCACGTAGTTTTCTTTTTTCTTTTTTTTTCTTTGTCTTTTGTACTTTGTTTATTACCAAACTTTTATTATTTTATTTTAATTTTCTCATCCTTCTTTTTCCAGGGTGACCCCACCTGTAATGTTCTCTGCTTTGCTTCTTAATGTTCTCTACTTTGCTTCTTTTGGGTTCTAATATCCATTGCAATGGCTCCACAGAAACTCACAGACAAAATTCTTTTTTTTTTTTTTGTGGGGGGAGCATCACTACTTCTGGTGGTCGTGGGC